>QEWY01001105.1:139208-206994 GCA_006503575.1 Baylisascaris schroederi
TGCATTATAGAATGCGTTTGCTTCATCGGTTATGCGTTGCATCGCTTTAAACGACGATTCTCTGCAATGTAAATGGCATTATTTCGTTTTTCTTCTGTCTATTCGCTAGATTCAATTATCATATCATCCACAAAATTACCAAAGAAATATTCTTTTACATTTTAAAAATTTGCTTATAAAGGTTTTCTCATTAAATTATCAAGCAATATCGAACTTTCCTAATTACATCGACTGAATAGTTCATTCTTATAAGAACTGATTTTTGATCTTTATAGCAAATAACTTTAGGCGATTCGTTTAATGCAAGGCCAATTTCAGATAACAACACAAAGCTAGAGAGATAAGCAACACTTATTCCATGTAATAATGACGTTCTTCGTTTTCAGTTTGCACAAGAGATTAATCTCATCCGACATTTAGAACGTCTTACAAATCACTGTCCTGAAAGAATGCTCATACCTGTCGAGAGGTTCATTTTCACTTTCGCCAAAAATATGCGGGAAATAATCGGGGATTATTCGACCGAGTACGAGATTGGCATCCGTGACGGTTAAGTAGCCATTTTTGCGATAGCATACGGGACCAGGTGTTGCCCCGGCAGATTCTGGACCTACTTCGAATAGTCCTGAGCGGAAGAAAAGCCTCGACCCACCGCCAGCAGCAACCGTATGAATATCCAACTTAAACAGCAATGTTATCATCATAGTGGAGGAGAGGATGAGTGCTTTAGAGGTTGGAATACTGAAGTCGATGTGAGTGAACGCTGATCAAATAGCTGTGCAGGGCCTGCCTTCGATGATTGCTGTGTGACACTGGGATCATCGCCGCCTCCTATCTGGATTTTGAGGACTTCTAAGGCAAAAACACTCAGATCGCAAACAGCCTCTCATAAACTGCAACTGCAAAGACTTTCTTACTCTTCTGCCTGAAGTAGTTTATTTTCGACATCTATCGTATATGCAAATCACTGCTGTAAAAAAACTCAGGGAATTAGAGAACCTAAAATGGATTCCCAACCTGTGGTGCCTAGATAGTCACGCCCGCAGTAGTCGTCTCCATTACGTGTGCAAAGGAACCTGCATATCGACTGACCTGGAATAATGCACCATCTACTTCATTATTTCTCTTTCCCACTTTGCTTATGCATAGCATGCATAGCATTTTGCAAAATGACATATATTTCAATGTTTAGTTAAAATACGTGATAAAACTGGGATGAAGATATTCATACAGTTGGTGTGTTACTGATAACGTGAAACACTTGCATATTGATGAAGTGCTCATTGAGGACAATTGGAGATTTCCAGAAGAATAAACATTGAAATTTGACCACAAAACCGAATAAAGTTTTCAGCAAATTTTCTTACATCAGTTGATGTTCCGCCCATGTCGAATCCGATGACTGGCTGCTTTGTTGAAGTATCGAAAGCTGTCAACGATACTCCAACAACACCGGCTGCTGGTCCCGACATGATTGCTCGCGATCCAAAGAACCTGAAAATAAATGGGGAGCGTTTTCGAGTGAAAGAAGTATTTTTTAAAAATATTTTGGGCACATTAGGACAATATTTTTCTTAAAGAGTAGAAAAAAAACTACAGGAAAAATGAATAAATAAAGGCATAAGAACTATACTTTTCTACTGGGCAGAGGCCTCCATCACTTTGCATGAACTCAACACGTACTCCGTCGAGGTTATTGGCGAATCCCGCATTAAAACTGCTGATATATTCTCGAATTTTTGGCGTCAGATACGCGTCAGCACACGCTACAATCATCTTGCATTCAATACAATTGCAGCACTACGATATTTCACTAAACGATTTTTGAAAACGTTTGAAGAATATGAAAGAGCAATCGTTTATTGGTTTAAATATTCCATCAACATCACTATAGAATTTTTTCAGGATAAATAGTAAATTCTGAATCACTAATTGCTCACTCAGTCAAATATACACAACTGATCAACTTATGAGATCGCTTCCACTATTAGTAAAAAATCAAAACTCAGCGAGCATAAAAAGCATCGAAGCTAAGCGTTCACAAAATTATACCTGTATAACCTCTGGGAACAATTTTTATCATAGGCATAATGTCACTTGAGAGAGAGATATTTGAGAAACCCATTTCCGCTGCTATCTTACCGACTTGTCGTTCGTGGTTCGGATATCTGAACGAGAAAGTGAAAAAAAAAAACGCCGAAATCCTCGAAAAAATCATTTTGGTATTTGTAATCCACAAAAAACTTCTGAAAGAATCAACCAGGATGGGTTGTAGTAAACAATCTATCAATAGGTATGCAAAGACGATAGCAAAAAAAGACCTGCCAATAGGTATGTAGCTTAAGCACCAACATTGATGGTTCTCCCGGAGCATTGCTTCCATCAGCAAAACATCAATTCACATTTAAACCTATTAAAAGTACTTTCTACCAAGTTTCTATGGCGAAATACAAAAATGAATAGTTAAATGAGCAGCTGGTAATAATTGATGTAGAAAAGAGCGACTCCTGAACCATAACAAGGGATCAAAATCTTATCAAGTCGTTGTACAGGCCCATCTGAAGAGTGAAACCTTTTTAAAACTCAAAATTATCAAAACATTAGAGCTTCATTCCACATCTGTTACTTCTCTGGATTTCTTGCGATAAAATTTGACCAGCAGACCGTTGTACTGATCAACGGGCCTATTTCTTTAATG
The DNA here is from genome assembly GCA_006503575.1 of Baylisascaris schroederi. Classification (NCBI taxonomy): domain Eukaryota; kingdom Metazoa; phylum Nematoda; class Chromadorea; order Rhabditida; family Ascarididae; genus Baylisascaris; species Baylisascaris schroederi. The sequence goes on from QEWY01001105.1 coordinate 141,907, forward strand.
AACAATTGTAATTCATCGTTCACATATAAATTTTACAGCGCGAATGAGTTTCAATAGTTCAAAAAGCACAGTTCTGTAATGTTTAGCATCCTTAGCACTTTAGCACTTTCGATGAAAATAGAGGCTAATAGTTCCGAAAAAAATTTTGAATAATTCGGAAAAAAAATTTAATTTCTCTCTCCAGAAATCAGTAAAGTCATATTCAAAATGGGAAGTTGAAAAGATATAAATTTTAAAATGCCAACTTATAAGAATGTAAGAAAGCAATCGCTAGTGAGTGAATTCCTTTGGCGTGAAGCCGTTTCAACTGTTCCGATAAAACACTCTCGTCAACAGCCTTTTCGATGAAAACCTGAAATTAAAAATAAAAAAAAGAATAAGCCTAAGTACCACAAACGTGCTTTTGAATCTAGTGCAAATATCCGTCATCTTTAAGTTCCCGAACGTAGATGACGATAAGAACTCATTTGATTTACTTAACGAACTGATGTTTAATTCGAACTTGCACAGACCAATCCGAAAGCCAAATCTTTTGGCACTAATTTCGTAGCAAAATAGTATATGCCCTTCTAAAAAACCATAAAAACTCATCGCAAAAAATGCCACAAGCTGACCTTCTCATAGTTGATTGTCTCATCTTTTGGTAAGTCGAGATTAAGTTGACATGCATCCTGAACTATAAGCACTCTTTCGTCCACCTCGATAACCTCCTCATAGAGTACCTCTGGAATATGAATGTCGAATTCGAAAATTTTTGGCCGTGTCTGATTGCCGATATACAGTAAATCCTATAAATGATCCATTTCTTCGAAAAAAAAAGCAAATAAAATAAAATAAAATAAAATAAAATAAAATGAAGAGATAAGCTGAATATAAAATTTATGCTTCTCATGGAGCGTCCGTCTGTTGATGTTTCCCTAGAAAGGCACTGCCTCAACTAAAGCATGACACTCATATCTCCAACTATAATATAACTTAATAAATATGCAACTCTAATTGAACACCGTTTCAAAATCCTCACGAGAAAAATATCCGACGATTTCAAATTTCTACTTATTTTCTATCAGTATAAACAATGTGATGTGTTAAGTGGGAACATAAGCTTGTCAGTAAATTTGAAACTTCTAAAATAACGGCCATAATATGGCATCTAATATTTCTAGATCTTTCTTCTATTCGAAATCTCTACTCTTTGTTTATTTTCTTTATTTCTCTAGCAGGCCAACCTCATTTATGCATCTGAAATTATCACTGCATAATGTATTCAAAAAGCTTACCTTGAAACCTTTCGTTATCAAAAGAGCACATCTTTCACCTCTACGTTCAAGAAGAGCATTCGTTGCGACTGTCGTTCCCATTCTGATCCATGAAATATTATCTAAAATTTAATATTATCTAAAATTTAATATTATCTAAAACTTAATATTGCCTCAAATTTATGCTCTAATGGTACAACTATAATGCAAAATATTGTATGCGAATATATGGACTTAACCAATTCCGAGGATTTTTTTCACTTAATTTTTGGTGATCCTTAAATTAGAGGTAAATATTAGAGGTTATTCAAAGATAACGAATTTTCTCATGCACAAAATAATCACAACCTCTACTATGTTCATTTCAAGCTAGACGTTTCAGTTCAGTTTGATAGAAACGAAAGAAAAAACAGAATAAAAAATAAAAAATAAAAACAAAAAATTACGCTGGTTGTAACGAGATGAAATATTCAAGAAAAAAAAAAATCCAAAAGTCGAAATTCTGCGAAATGACGATAAGCGAGTTTTAAATCAATGTAACTTCAACTAGATCCTTAACTTCTTGCATGAAAGAAAAGCTATTAAAACCTCTTATCATGATGCAAAGATGTAAAGGCAGCAGAAAATGTAATAAAATAAAATAAAAACAAAAAATAGCCATATGAATTACCTGTCGGTATGGGCAAACCTCGGGGTATTTTCACATTTAATTCCTCTTCGAGGATTCTTCTAATTGCTTCGGTTGGAGCATCACGATAATTGGTAAAATCTTCGGATAGTAATTTTAGTGCGCTACATGTACCATCTGGTTTTTTCACATAAACATCTGTAAAAGTTCCACCACGATCGATAGCGAATCCATAACCGTTACGTTTTATCATATCTGCAAAATAATCTGTGCAATAATAAGAAAAAACTGTGCAAAAGTAAAGATGACAGCGGAATAAACAGGCAATGAAGAGAAGAAATAGGTAGGAGAGTTTATAAACGGAAGCTTTCTTAAAAGCCGTTAAATTTTAGGGAAAAAAAAAAAGAGTTGATACCAGAAAAAAACCTATTCATAGAAATAAGCCTTCAAAAACACAGCAAAAAACTTTAGATATTGCTAATATAGCAGCAAATGTGCCACCCAGTTACCAAATAGAAACTGCTCAATATTCGTTGCGATCACACCTTCCACGTTCAACAAGTAGTTCCTTTCGACTATTTCCGCACATAGATGAAGAAGACAGCCTTCTAATTGTGATGTAAACAACGATTGCTATTACTGCATGCTGAGCATCGAAAACATGTTTTCTTTATGTACACCGCCTATACCCATTATCAAATCGTTATCACTAATACCAATGAAATATTCCTTCAGAAAGAGCTCTGAAATTGTAATATTTTCTTTCGGCATATGTAAACGGCAAAGAGAGTTTTTTTTTTCTTTTTTGAAGCTATATAAAAGTCAGCAGCTTGAAATTTTTATACAATCATACTATACACTCAATGAGTTGAACTAATTAATAATTCTAAAAAAAAAAAAAAAACTGCAGCGAATACTAAATATTAGAGAATGATGATCAATACAAATGCTACAAAATAAAGTTTTAATCCCACGAACTCATAGGGATAGATTTCGTTCGCCCTAAGACTCTAAAATAATTTATGAAGCAAATGAGCTTAATTATGCGGAGAAAGGAAGTTTTGCACTATTGCAAATGTTATAGTTAAAAAAAACAAATAGAAGAGTTAATCAGACGATAGATGAGGTAAAAGAAACTATGATCCGCAAACAATTACGTCGATACAAATAAGAGAATATCGAATCAAATTCAACATGAGAAGAAATGTCATCTATTTTGAAACATAATATGATGCCCAACTCAAGGCAACGATATTAAAGCGAGTTTCGATAAAAAGTGGATAAACGAGCATCATAATTCGGATTATATGAATCCAGAAAAACTTTTCGAAAATTTTTTATCGCGGAATGTAATTTTTACATTCCCTGACATCCTTATTTCCAATTCGAAAAAAAGGCGATCAAATTTGACAATTATATTTCAAAGTACGGTGAGATCGTACTATAAAAATTTTCAGAACTGATATTCTACAAAGTGATGCATTAAATTACCTCTTATTTGTATAATACCTCTCCGATGTATACTGCGCACATTCTGAAGGGTGAATCGTCGAATAACGTGCAATTCATTTAGGAAAAACCACCAATAAATAGTGTTAGTGAGAAAAGGAAATAAATGAAGATATAGTTAAATTTGATGGATATCTCAAATGCGGACATGCCAATTTAAACCAAGACAAGATCACCACCTACAGGTAAAGGTTTCCACAGAAAATAAGTAAACCTTTAAAGAACTACCCTGCCTTTTAAATGAACCATTCGTAGAATTATCAAAAAGAAGACTCCAAATCTATGACCTATAACATGCGAATCCCCTTATATTTCGCTAATATTTCATTGAGACATCAAATAACCACTCCAAAATACTTTACCAGCTAAGCCAATACCTATTGCTTGAAAAAACTCAACACCACACATAAAGCTTGATCATATGCAAAAGAATACCGCTCCTATCGATGACAGAAATGGCTAATGAAAACGACACCCGCATGCTGCACGAAAGGTAGAACGTTGGGAAAGGTGAAACAATGAGCAAAAAATCTTCAAAAACATAAGTGAATGGATAAAAGTGCCTTCGGAATGGCAGTAGGAGAAGCAAAAGCACACTCAGAAAGGTTGAACAATGAGTAAAAATACTTTCGCAAAGGTGAAGGTTATTATGGGCTGGCCGGTCGCCCAAAGTCAGCTTGAAGCGAACCTCATCCAACGACTGTGACCGCATTTACATATTACACTATTCACACTACATCTGCGTGCATCAAAACTAATGAGAATGCAAAAAGATCAAAGATTAAACCTCAAAATCAGTCATTATGCACCGGGTTGACTCAATAACGCAATTGATCTTCAAGTACTAAGCTTCATAAATTGGTGGAAAACGAATTGATTGCAAGGAGGCGAAAGCAAACGCGATATACAATACAAAGGATCCTACGCTGATATATTGCATGGAGTTAAATTATGCCATCGATATAAATTTTATTATGGAAAAATTATAGAACTAAAGCATAGCAACTTGTTTAGACAAGAGAGAAGGAATAAATCGAAAAGCACATCAAAGAAATCGGCAGAATATGCGTTTTTTTCATTTTCGTTGATCAACGTGTTTGAATATTTCTCCTCGTGTTTTTTTATAAATCTGCAATTGCTTAAAAAATTTAGCAAGCTTAATGTACGTCACAGTGACCATTATATCAGGTTAGAATTTTATAATTAATCGAACAGCAAAAACATGCAAAAACGATCTCCTTTTGCAAAGGATTTGCATAAGCAGGAAACGAATGCATTTTTGCGCATCTCAATACATTTGTTAGCGGTATGCGAAAACCGTCCGCTGACAAGTAGAATTACAAAAGCACATATTGGGCCATATTCTTTGGCGCGTTTTTCCATTTTCTTAAACATGCGTTAACATCGAGGAAATCGAAAGTGAAATTTGTAAATTTTTCTGAGCCTGGTATCAAAAGCTTACAATTAAAGATAATGAGTACCTCAAGATTTTTTAACCGTACCACTAGACAGATGGAGAGAGAGTGGAAGAAAGAGAGGAAAGAAGAGAGAAGGAATCCTTAACCGAAAGGAAAAGAAGAGAAAGAGAGGAGAAAAAAGCGAATCTATGTATCTTCACGCACGAAACATGAATCAAATCTAGATATATACAATGCATACACCAACAGGTCTACTCATTATTCCAGCAAATGCCATAACATCTATTAATTTCCGAAAGAAAAACATGTGAAAAACTTTTTAAATAGAATCGTTGTCCCGAAGAAGCGCGAATCGCTTTATGAAGACAAAAAAACACGAATCGTTTTATCGAAAAAGCGCGAATCGTTCTGTCGAAGAAAAAACGCGAATCGTTTCGTCCAAACAAAACGCGTCTGATGTGCAAAATAATCGACGATGATTTACTAAAGGAACTGAATTACCTGTATTATGCGAATGACGTCATAATACGTCATATTTTACAACTGCAAAATTAAACTCATCAAATAACAGGTATATCACTTTATAGATGAAGAAATATTAATCTAAGCGCTCGTAAAAGGCGCTTGCGAGTGACTGGTTCTTTGCAACTTTTTCTCTATGCAATGGAAAATTCGAAAGGTCTGAAAATATAAGCAAATTTATAAGGACCTTCTAAATGATTAAAACTGCGTCCCAACTTCGTGGGTGGTCCAGAAAACTGATATATAAGAAACATGATTATCATTAAAATCACCGAATTTCACGCGTTCGACTTCCGCATTAATCAAGTTGAAATCAATTAACAAATCGAAAAAATACAAAGTTATATTCACATGCACAGATATATTCACCTTAAAACGCACTAGAATTTGCATAAAACTAGTTCTTATTCAATGCAAATGATTCATAAAATATTAGCGAACAAAATAATTTTTATTCGCGTAGATGTTTTTTGTGCGAAGAAAAAATAAAGAAAATAAAAGATAGGATATAAAAAATATAAGAGAATTTCTTAAATTTTTCTATAAAATAACTCATTTTCGATGCTATATTATTTGCTTGATGAATTTCCGGCCACTATCAAAGATATAAAAAGAAAAAGGAGTATGTTAGCACAAAGTCGAACTGCGATCGATAGGTGTTTGCCAAGTGGTGTTAAGAAAAAAAGAACGTTCACATTGCAAGTGCTTGCACGATGGCAAATAGCCAATTCAACTCCTATGCGAACGTTAAGCTTTAGTGATGCCGCATTGTTGAGCAACTTTATAGAACTTTATTACCACAAAGTTATCAAATTTTAATAAATTCAGCATTAAAGTAATGTCACACTTTTATCTACACATATACGGTGTTTCGCATTTGGAAGCCCTAAAGTCGAACTTATAAAAACTTAAAGATAATTTAAAGATGCTTGAAGCCGAGTATACGGAGCGACTGTTGACGGTATGATTACGAAATCCGGCAGAATTTCGGAAGTCAAGATACCCAGAGTTACGAAAGTTTGGGAAATTTTGATGCAGTTAGAATCAGGTTTAGAAAATCTGGAAAAAAATATGAGATCCGTTGAAGTTAGAGTTACGGAATTTGAAGTAAATTTACAAGCTGCCGAAACTGGAGTTACACAGTAAGAAACCGCTAAATATAGAGTTATAAAATTTGGTGGGAGTTTAGAAGCAAAAATGTCAAAATTAAGAAATTCCAGGAAATTTTGAAAAAGCTAATATCACAGTCCTATAATTTCCACATCTTTTACCAGCTGAATTTTCATTTCATGTTAAGTGAAAAAGGATAAAATTTTTACAGTTTTTTACAAGCTGTCTAAGCTGCTTTTAATGCAAAGCCCCCATGCTGTATGCTTCGTGTAAAACTGTTGGGTGAGGCGAATGCTATGCAGGACACACATTGTGCCAACTGTTCAGATAAAATTTTTTACTTATTCATTTATTGTCGTATCGATTTGATATAATAGCTTGAGTCTCGGAGAATGCATATTGAAGCAATCATTATAAGGCGCTTCTTTATTTCCTCATGCTTTCAGAAGATTTGAATGAGAAGAATAACGAAGAAAAAAGAATTGGGAAAGGAGAATAAATAGGAATAAGGATGATTTGTACATGGGAATTACGCTTGGGAAAGGATTCTTTCAAAGTTCTATGAATAAATATCTATGAATACATTCAATAATGGAAACTCCTTCAAGTGACATTTGAAGTGGAACTAACAATAATTCTAAACATCCTCGAAGAACGATCAAAGGATTAGCCATCCTTTGTGGATTGGCCGATTTACCCGCAATATTGGAACCCCACAAAATTTAAAAAAAAACACTTCTTATTTGTATGCGTAATTAATAGATTAAATGAGCAGCTATTAAGCCCATTTGCCCTTATATGACATGACTGAATTCACCTCATCTAAAGTTGAATTAAAGATAGCGTTAATTTGAGCACGAATATCGATCGATCTTTGTGCTGATATATTTTCTTTAAAGTTTCCCCAATATTTGCTTTCGACTATACGACGCTCGAAAATTCCCCTAAATGAAGCATCTTAGATTCTAATATTCTAATGTATCATATTTATTAACAAGCGGTAATTTGAACTAAACATTACAGATGAACTAAAAGTGTAAATGCCTCAATAAATGGCTAACGAATTGTTATTGATTAGTGTAAGATGATAGATTGTAGAAAATAATAAGTAAACTTTACATATAAGAAATGTTGATTATTCACACTCAAGAAACGAATCGTCAGTGATGTATTTTTTTAATCTCTAAACAATTCACTCAAAATTTTGGATGACTAATGGCAACCTAATCACTCATAAAATTTTTTTAAAGTTTTTCCTTGAAACCTAATTATCCATAGAACCTGACTAAAACTTTGCCTTGGAAAGATTGTTACAATTTTTAAACAATGATTTGTTCCTATTAAAATCATCGAATGGAGCTGCAATTGGTTTTCGACCGTTCGAAGAGTATATATGTGACACAATAAGACGCTACGGTTGATAAGTCCCTGAACTGAAATATGGGAGGCTTCTACGCCCCCAAGACAGTCGACATGCAGAATCTTCCCCGCGGAACTGGTAAGATGAGTTATCGCCCCCTCTCGAACGAGGGGTTTTTTATTTCAGCGTCCATCTGCCCTGAGGCTTTACTGATTGAGAGAACAAGGCGCAGTATTCATTATAGATCGCCCTTTGCATACTTTGACCGGGAAAGATGCGGCGAGGGAGTTGAGAGAAGGGATTGGGGGAGAACGATGATAACGTTCTAAAGAACCAGGTAATGAGGCAATCATCGAAACCTTACGTATATGAAATGGTGCATACTCATCGATGGATAGGCGTGTTAGCAAGCGTTTCGAGAACTTTTCTAAGTTTCTAAGCTTTCAAACTTGGCGCTGCTGACAAGTTGGCAATCTTTCGCTACCATGCTAAAACGTTTACGTATGAAATTTTTGCGGAAGCTTGTCTTGGGGCGCTTTTGACTCCGCCAAGGTTTTACGGCAATCCGTTAGAAACAGCCTTCACGATGGTGAAGAGAAGCCAAAATTTACGAGCGCTCATTCCTGTGTGATTGTATCAATGAAACTCTACTTCAAACCATTCATTTCCACTAATTTCGTCATTATTTTATTGCATTCCAACATTCTCACTATTATTTCTATCAAATCAAGGAGGCGAAATTTGAGTTTCAACTTTTTAGTTCCCCATTCAGTTTTTTTTTTCAAAATTTCCGAGCTCACAGAATCCAGCTCATTATGGCCCAACTCGTAAACTAAATGCTATCTTCAATGAAATACTATTGGAAATTTTCTAACCTATAAAAAAATTACTGTGGAGAATTAAATTACAATTTTATGTATTTATACCATGAATTTTATATCATTTTATATAAATGACGATGTTTCAAATAAAACTTGATAATTCATATCTAATATTATTGAAAAAAGTGTTATTTAAATCGATATATGGAATTAGTATAAAAGAAATATCTGATTTTCTAAGGTGATAAATTAGTGAGAGTACACACGCTTGTAGCTATAATCATAGAAAAGTTTGAGGCACGTTTTACTAGTTATAAAAGATCGAGTTGTTTAGCTACTACAAAAAAGGCGGCCATATTGAAGGAAAGAGCAAGTGGGACTGATAAAGGAACGGGTAATTCTTCAGTGTCATCACCTACTGCCATTAGAAGGAATGTATTGACTCACAGCATTTGCCTTTGTTACTCCTCATCACCTTAGCCAAGAATTCCAACTATTGAAGGAAGAGGTTGAGCAGCTGAGAAAAAATGACCATCCGACGTATGAGAACAAAGTTTCGATGGGTGGAGAGAGGGAAGAGGGGCGAAGAAGGCTTAGGAGAAGGTGACCATTTTCACCAATTTGAAGCAAGGAAAAGACGAATCGGACTTTCATTTTTTTAAAGAATCCAGATTCTCTTGGAATCAAATTTTTCGACGATCGTAGAACTGTTAAATTAGAACTGTTAAATCAAATTTTCTCAACTGTTTCTAGGAAGGGAATATTAAATTACGAATGCGAATGACCATAGGTTATGTAGATATCTTCCCCCATTCACCAAGTTCATTTACATCCGTAAAGGTGATTACTCTCACACCCTGCAGACTTTTACAGTTGCGCCACCTTCGGAAAAAATCTTCCCGATCCCCAAAATAAGGGGATGAGCTGAGAAAGAGGGTGTCAAGCCACAATTCAGTGATTGTCATTGCCATTCTCGGTCTTCGAAACACGCGAGCGTGGAAATTTCTCATAAGCAGTTGATTTTTTGCGTTCCAAATTTGAAGACTTCCTAACATCGGAACAACCAGAATCTCGCTTGCGAATTTAGGAGGAATCTTAGCGGTTTCTGCAAAGCAGTTGCCTATATAAAAAGCTATCGACGCTTACACTATCCAACGCACTGAAAATCAGGTCGTGAAACTTCGAGTTGGATTTTGTTGACAGTAGTCAAAAGGATAATGCGGTCTACTCCGATATCATGCGTTTTGAGGTGGCGTTCTACTGATTTTAAACCATATAACACAAAGTCGAATAACACCGACGAAAGAGGTAAGGCAGATGAAGACGAATGACAAGCATAAGGCTTTTCGACACCTTACTAGAACCTATAAACACATCCAGAGCGAGAACCTTGCAAAACATAGAGAGAACGGTAATCTGAAGTCATCTAAAACTATCCGAGAGCCATATTTTAAGAGATTTGGAAAGCCTTACTAATCACATTTGCGTCTGTTCATAATTATGATTCTTTTTTTTAATGCATACGTCGCTTCATCCACGTAAATTTATACTAGCCTACCTTCTAGTAATCTTAACCTGGAACTTAAAGGAAGTGAGTGCTATCCAGTTAGATGATTTCGTAACGTATCACTACGATGGTCTCCTATGCACTGTGTATTTCCGTGTGGTNAGCCCTTCGGTACGATAATCAGCATCAAGCGAAAAATGAATGATGTTGCTAACTCATTATTGAAGAGGATGACGATGGAAGGAATACATTTTTAGGTCCAAAGATAAATACCTGAAAAGTAAAAAATGAAACCTGCATATGCATTTTGCCAAATATGATCTCGCATCATCCATAGATTCTTGATTTAAGAGTTACATATGAGTTGGTTTTATATGCATGTTACTAATATGGGTTGGAATGGTTTTATATGCATATCAATTAGAGATGAAAAAAATATTAAGTTTGAAGAATTTTGAATTATAGATATTATGCAAATTGCGCAAAAGATTATGCAAATTTCAAGAGGCCAATTTTTAAAGCAAACACAAAAATTCAATGGCTGTAGTTGATTTCTAGGATGCCATTGTATGACGATGACGTTGCTCGAATCGCCATATACTTCCGTTGCAAATTGAAACAAAGCTCAGAGCCTTATGTGCATGGCATGCTTCCTTATAGTTATAAGAAGATGAGGGGAGGAAGGGGCTCATCTTTAGCACATATGTCTTGCGCTTCCTCTTAGCACTGTATATTGCGATTTTTTGACCTAGGTCATAGTTTTCTGCCCTACCTTAACCATCGATAGTATTCACATTATACACTCCCTGATATCAAGATCAAAACGTTCTTATTCTGTCAAAATTTATCCATAAAAACGATTTCAATTCCTACTTCAGCAATCGTTTCCTATAAAAAGCAACGCAATACGCGATACGCTTTCATCATACATTTGAATTTTAGAAGAAAACCGAGAAAAGAGGAAGATAGAAATGAAATAGATGTTAAAAATATTAGAAAGCAGCATCACACAAAAAATATCAGCCACTCTTCACTGTCGTAGAAATGAATTTACTCTATTTTAGAGGATATTTTAGTTAAAGTTTACTTTAGAAGGGAAATTTTGTTCATGCTCAACAAGCTGGAAATCGATACGGAGATAACGCACAGGCGTGAGCAATGAACAAATTTACATTTTTATTATCGCATCGCAAATTTTCCATAGTTTATTCCACTGGTAGCAAAATGAGCTATGGCTATGCTCAAGCTTTATTCCATTGTTGTTTCCTGTGCGTATTTCCGCCTACCCTATTCTGTCACCAGTGAATTAAATAAGCATTGTTGCTAAGTTCTCTAATTACGCAAACTTATGGCAATAATTTAAAAAATCATTTAATGTTCAATTTTTTTCCTGCATTTATTAATTTATTTTTATTTATTTCAATGAATAGAGCATTCATCACGAATAAATGTCTCTTCATATCGCTTCCACCCGCTCTGATCCAATGCCTATCTGGTCCACTTCACTCTTGTGGCCTTTAGATCGGCCATATTTCCTACAATTCCCCTCAAATATTCCTCATCTCTTCGCTGCGTAGTTAGTTATATCGATGGTCCCTACGTTTGTTGTCTGCTTGCCTGCGCCGACCCCCCTCAACCAATATGCACTTTTCTCGCTTTTCTAATGGTTGAGGCGCACATACGCACGCAACAAAGACGCGTCACGTTCGTGCCGCTGATCATATTGCATACGCAGAGTACACCGCCATACGACCGTATTCATTCAGCACACATCATCGAAGTAAATCAATCGGAATTGCTAATATTTTATCAGAAACGTAGAGATCTTCCACTAATCACAATATTGGGGGCTTATAGAGGAAATTTCCTATGTCATCAGAATGGGAAAACAAAAGGAAACACTTTATTCGATTTCATATTCGAACAAAAACTCGAAGCTATCCACGACGACATTTCTTCAGGTGTTCGAGACCAGCTAGAGATTTTCTCCACTCATTTGTCTATCTCCAATTTACGGTTAAGCATTTGAGAAAAACAAATGAAAAAAATAAGCTTAAACATCTGTCAATACTAACATCATGAGAAGAACTCATTGAAATCCGATTAAAGTAGTTCATAGGTGCACCATTGCTCAGCAGGTAGAAAGGGGGGAAGGTTTGCATCCTACCTACTTCAACAGAACACTAAAAACAGTGTTCTTGCGATCGATGAATCTAAAATTTTGAATCGATATACCTTTTGAAGTGGCTTGTTTCGTCGATTATTGCATGGATAACTATAAGTAACAACCGGAAATTGAATTCAATCTTTCAAAAATGCCCTCCAATAATTAGAGTGCGAGAACGGGCATTAGAGGGTTATAAAATGCGGAATATTAAGAGCCTTAAAGGATCATGCAGCCATAGAGCGACGATCGAACTCGACCACAATCCACACCGCAAGTTCCATGTCTTGATTAAGCAATAAATTCGATTTATCCATAGAAATCTATATAAATTTATTCTTTTAAGTGAATAGTTCATTCGGATTGAAATCAGATCAAAAAGGCACAATTCAATCGCAGCTCGGAGATTCATTTACCAAAATATCTTAGATGATCAAATTCTATGCTTTAAGTATATAGGTGAAAACTGGAAATTTGAATATATTCAAAGAAACACAAACGGATTTGAATGATTGATTACAGTATAAATGTGACTCTGATCACGACAAAAATTTGCATATGGTCTCTTCAAGTGCAATAGAAAAATAACTGAAGTTTTGAAAATAACTCCACGTTTTCATTGTATATTCGTTCACTATGTGGGTCTATTTTTTCAACTCTAACTGCAGTAATGCAATTACATTATTACAAATCGAATTGTGACACAATCAACTATGGATCTCCACGTTTCTCTACAACTTATTTGCAAAGAAATGGAAATTTTTTCATCGAAAATTCATATAACCGCCACTATACCGCTTTAAGTTGTCAAGCTGCAAACATGAAAATCTGAATAGAATGCGGGATCTGAATTGATGGAAGAATAGCAGTCATCGAACAAGAGAGTTTTCGGAATGTGAAAGCTTAAGGATAGAGAAGTTTTTCCGCATTTTTTGAATATGAAAATTTTCAGCAAACATTTCATTCATAAATGCTGAGTGAAAACTTTGCCATTTAGTGTTGCATATTTATGTTCGATTGCTGCATCAGAAAGTTCCTTCATTTGCATATTTACTGTTCTTCAATTTATATGGCATTGTTTCTTGATTGAGCTTGAACTTTCTGATTATAGTACGCGGTATTTCACCTATCGGCTCACCGGATATCTTAGCATGAAATAATCAGCCGATTTGCTGAACTGAACAAGAAGCTTGACCTTTAGGAATCTAGAAAATGCCCAACATAGGAAGATCATGGAAGCGCACGTTAAACATATCGCAGCATNCAAAGCACTAATCTATGATACATAAGACTGTGACCAGTTTATGTGGTTGTACTTTTATTGTACTTTTATTGCCCCACTCCATTTACAGATGTTAATTCATAAAAACGTCTTGTTTTGAAATTGTAAGTTTCAAGGCAATGAATGGGAATGACAATTCCAAACTACACACTTCCGCTTGCCATGCTAACTGAATTTCGATGAGGAGTTACCAATTGCTCGAATATATAGAAAAAAAAACGTTGAAATATATGTTGCTATTCAGGCTTGATCAGCAAATTTTCAAAGGATCTTTAAATTAGTAGGTTAAAGAGCCCAGGATGGCGAATGCTGTATTCAAATATGCAAATTATGCCATCACAAACATTTATAGCAGTTTCAATTGGCAACAGTAGGAAGGAGCATGAGGTTTCTTTGGCCCGGAAAATAACCTCCTTCTTCACTTTTTTTGGAATGACTATTTATATCTAAGCCAAAAAATTTCTTGGCACTTTATCCGAGTTGTTGACTAGTACTAATATCATCGCTAACTCCCATTTACCCTAACGTCCTCGAATGATAGCCGTGCAAATGTCACCAGATGAAGACCAGCAAATGGGGAAACGCGTCAAAAAATTATCACGATATGTGCTTTTGCTTTCTGCTGTGCATAACCAACGTGGCTCGCAAGCTGGTAACAATTAATGAACACGTCAAACGATTTCCTCATATATTATGCTAGCACAAATTTCCTACAGAATACCAGTTTTGTTAATATTTCAGATAGCTACTCTGAAATGAATATAATTTTTTCCCACATTTAAATGCTTGGAATTCGTTTCAAGTTTGCTCAGAGACTGAACCTAGGGACCCCTTTTACTACATGCATTGTAAGCGCCAATTTCCACAATCCTAGTTCCATTGGTTGCCAGCTTGAAGCATCAGAAAGCAGACCTATATATACACACCAGATTTCATTTCAACTAGTCGCCTTCTGTGTAAACATTTAGGAATACTATAAATTCTCTAGGTAGATTTTAGCCTACAATTGGTAGGAAAGGGTCAAAAATGAACTTCTCAGCTAAGAATTTTTCCAACTGGTTCGTGTCGTTGGAAAGGAAATTCTTAAGCATCCTGACGTCATCTCTGGACATCCTGACAACCAGCTGTCTCGGTATGTCGGTCTGTAAACATGCATTTTCTGCTGCCAACTCTCATTCTCCCATGATGTATCATATAGCTAACAGCAACGAATGTTAGCGCATATTTGCCAACACTGTATGGTGTATGCTTCTCCCGTTTCTCTAAGTGGGTTAATGCAAGCAAAACTCGTTAATACAATACAGGCAAATTGATGAGTGCAGTGTTTTATGGATTATGGTTGAGGTGGATTAGCTGAGGCGATGAGAACATTTAAAGAATCTCATCGCGAATGAAATATCGCTATGTTTAACGTCATCAAGCATTGTGTAGTGCAAGTGAGGCAGCAATACATGCGAAACAATTAACCTGATGGCTGGAAAGTTTCATACCTGAAAGTCCACCGTAATATTTCAACTTCTTCATTTGGTTCATGAACAATGAATTCAGCCAAATTGGGCAGCTAAAAGAGCTTGAAGTTATTCTATGGGGAAAGTTTGCCAGAAGGGGCTTTCAGTGAATTTACCTAGCATTCATCTAATAAACGTTCATCTTCTTCCCCAAACGATTTATTGCTTTTTCGGAAAAAAAAACTTTATCGGAAGATTTTAGTCCTGTTAAACCGTAAAACAATACAAATATTTTAAGTGATAGGTGTAATTTTTCCAAGCAAATGTAATATTCAATTATATACCACCCCCCCCCNTTTAATTTAGTATGGAGGAATTACGCATTACAGCATTGTTTCGTTTTCTACTCCACAGACTATACAAGTTGTGCCAATGTGTGCGTGGTTTTCTATATCATTTTCGCATGTCTTCGTATAAAGGAGGATTACAGAAGTTTATTTTGAAATTGGCCGAACAACTCTGATTCTGATGTTTTCCCAAAGGAGTAGGCAAGGCAAGTAAACAAACAAAAAGCAGACTGCACCGCACAACGGTGTGCTGTGTTACCACAAATATTTTCAGCAAATTTCAAGAGTTTGCAATTTTTCCGAGAATTTAGGAGTACTTAATTCCTCATATTATTTTAAGGCCTCAATTACTATTTCGCTAATTATTAGCAAAATTGGAGTCAAAATCTAAATCTCGCTGCTGGCATGTTGCCAAAGGTCATTTCTAGTATCGCACAGCTGAAGCTTAAGTTGTAGGAATGCCGTTCGCGACGAAAGGCTCGCTAGATGAGCCTAAAGTTTTGCATTCTTCGACGATTTTCTTCTAAATCCTTCATAAATTTGCGTGTTTTTGAGCAGTCTAAATGTTCAGCCCTTTCCTATGCTTGTTTACAGTCTCACTCAGAGCAACTGCCAAAAAATTCCAAGTTTATGAAAAAACTCTCTCAGTTCCGAAAAAAAAAAGGCATGGAATATGGGATTCACCCCTATGTAGTGTGCTTTTCATCCATCTACTAAGATGAACTCGTATGGAAATTAGCATTCAGGTAATTTTCAAGTGAAACGAAAAACATACTAACACACACATACATGCACGGACATATGCACACATACACACTCGCACAGACTCAAATCCAAACAGACAAATGCATGCGCAGACATATGTGTAAGCATATAAATACATGCACGTACACATGTATTTATATGCTTACACACATATGCAAGTATGCACACGAACAGTTACACACAGATAAGAAATGCACACATTTGCAATGGCAAATAGTGTCCTACTGATGAGTGAAAGAGAGTAGGAACAGAGCTGGCACGATATGTGCTTTTTCAATCGAGCTGATGACGTCATCGATCTTCATCTACCATCAGCAAATAACTGAATATTTACATTAACCTATTGCTCGATAGAGGCTGATTTTCGTCTTTATTTTCGTGCAATATTTGCATATATGTCAAAAATATGCCCGCTTATTTGCATATTTAATTCGATCTATACACTCAGTCCTATAGTCAATTGTCAGCCATTTGAATTTGCATAGATAACTTGTGTTCATATAATCGTTTGAACAACCAGTTGCTAAGACAAAAAAAAAATCTACATGTTTGACCAAACCATATCCGGCCCATTACTAGTTTGATACCAAATCAACCAGGAAAAAGTTAGCTACATTCGTTCTCAGTTGTCCGCAACTTGTTGTAGAGTTGATTTATTGGATCGTCTCGCAATCTGCGTTAAATCCACCAAATTTCGCAGCTCTAGCTCCAGTCATTCTCAAGTTGAAATAACTGAATATAAATATAAATATAAATATAAATACAAATATAAAGATATATATATATATATATATATATATATATATATATATATATATATATATATACAAGCATACACATATATACGCTCAGGCATGACATCGTCATAACGCGCTTTGCAAATGCAAAATTTACAAAGTTGTGTAATTGATGATAAATTAAAGCAACATAATACAAACCACATAAATGAATTCTATTCGCTCAAACCGCACTTCATGAGCTGAAAATCTGCGCGCATGCTAGTAGGTGCTCCACATAGGTGAAAGAAAATTTACTTATAACATGTTAGTTAGCATACGACTCGGGAGTAGATTATAGTCGATTTACCTCATAAAGGATATGATAGAATTTCTTATTCGAAAAATAATTTTCGAAACGAAGCTGATAAGGCAATTTTCCATCCACTAATCACATCATATTGAATTCTTTTCCGGCATTATAGTCAAAAATTTCACCAAGTTATCATCTGTTATCTCATAATTCCATCAACTAGTTCTAAAATTTCATTGATTGCGTCAATGCAGCATTTTTTTTTCGTTCACGCTCTTCTAAAATTATTTATTAACAAGAAAAAAACGAAGAAATTACAAAGAAAAGTTATGAAATAAAACAAACCAAACGAATACCCTCTTTTCTGTTGACCATTAGAAACAACTATTGAAGTCAATACCCAAAAAATATATACGACGATCAAGATTACAATGCTCGACGTAGATTAAAAATTTGTTGCCTACTATGTGACCATAGTGACCATTGCATGATCAAAACAGCAATATTTGTCTCATTGGGCGATCGCTCGCATATCACTCAGGTAATGTGTACCTCTTAATTTTTGTTAATATCTAAATGAAGTTAATAATATCGATGCTTAGCATTTCATAAAGTCGGCATGGAATTGTGTAAATAAAATAAGGAATCTAATGTTCCTCGTGGGATAATAGGATATTATTACTTCCTAATTATATAATTACTACAAATAAAAACTACTAATTTTATTTGTGCATTTGCATATTTTTAATAATAGTATTATAGAGTATAAGAAAAACACACTCGCAATGCTCGCTGATGCAGCTAGTACTAGAAGCATCTGCTATATTCTCATGAAAAAATTAGTTTTTTTAATATTATTATTTTCTGGATAAGGTGAATTGTTGAGGGGGAAAAATTGACTTTATTGCTGAGGAAATTCGAAATCATCGCTAGCTTACTTTCTCTTTTCACCTATCTATTGGAATAATAGGCTATTAAAGTCAACCACAGTTCTTTTTTCACCTATCTCTGATCATTTCCGCTTTCAATGAGTGTTAAAGTGTACCTGTAAAATTGCACTCAAAAAAAAGATTTTATAGCGACGACGCTCTTATGCGCGCACATTTATGTATGCATTTGTTTGCTTTTCTTCTTATAGTTTGAATGCGCAAACCACTAAAAATAGTGTTGCGTAATTCGAGGATGTGTAAGTAGCAGTATAAGGTGACCATCAGCTCAAGAAACCTCTAACCAATTTTCACATTGATCTATAACATTCTGAAGTTGTAGAGTTTAGAGGTATCAGCAATTCTAACAAATACGACCCTAGCTGATCACCTTATACACCAATTGAAACATATTTTACACCGAACGAACTTAAAAGAAGTGAGGAAAGGCACCAGAAAAACCGGCATAATATGCGCTTTTTGCATTCTTCTCAATTCACCAACGATCATTCACATAAATTGCCAAAAAAAAAAGAAACATTAGANAACTGCTGATATTTTCGTTGAGGAGCACCACATTTTGTTTTGCATGTCATCCAAGCTATTTAAGGATCAGTCATTAACATTCGGAATACGTTAACTGAATCATTCAAGCTGAGCATCCTCCCAAAAATACCATAAATCTTCAAGAATAGCAGCATGCTCGTTGCCGAGAAACCTTTGCTAGTACAAAAGGGAATTTTATCACTAATGATAGTATAGTCAATCAGCAATCATTCGTCGAAAGTCGAAACTGCTGTGATGTACGACAGAAGGAACAAGTCGACGTGATATACTGACAGACGCCCGATCCCTCTCCCCTCCTCACTCCCACCGCCTCCCCCACCCCCTCATGCATCACTCCTCTGCCCATTTTCAATTTTCACTCGCAGGTGTCGTTCCGCGTCTTGTGGATGCTTCTGCTGCTAACATATATAAAATGTGCGGTGTACAGTGGTGAGATGGTTCATCGATACACGCCCTTCCCTTAACACTGTGCTCATCTAGGTAGATGACATCGAATTCGTAGCGTCCAGTTTCCGAATAAGCGATCTTCGAAATAGCCAACACCCTATAGAGCTTGCTCGCTACCATTGTAGGCTTTTCAGACGATACGGCTGAATCGTTGTACAATTCTACATGTTTTTGTACTTACTGGGAAAACACATCGTTCATATGTTTCTATTTTTCTCCGCATAGACGGTCGGGTGGATACGAGTGAGGAGTAGAGAAGGTAAGATTCGAGGGAATTCCGACGTGTTCTAAATGTTTTGTTGAAAATTACGTACAACAAAATTTTTCTCCGTATTGGGCAACTAGCCAAATTCATTGCAAACGGTGTGGTGATGTTCTTTATTAGAGTGAATATTTAGCTGCACGTTAACGCAACGTTCACTTCGAATTGGGAGGCCTGAGAGGAAAACGTAAGAGAGCGGTTTTCAGCAAATTTTGCCGCATTTTAGTTGCTTTCTTAGTGGGTTTTACTTGTTTTATATTTCGTTGAGATTGCGGCAGAGAGATTTCTAGTAGTTTCTAGGATATTCTTCTAGGATCCCGATTGATTATTGATTGGTCTTTCGGCCGAAAATATTCGTAATTGTGGTATGAGCATAAAGAACGCGTCAAAAATCGATTCGTTTAGCGTGCGTGTATGCGTTGCGCGCTACCACGCCCCTTTCTCAGTTGGTCGCCCTCCCACTTATCGTGGATTACTGTAAATTTTGGCCGGTGTCCCGTTGTGATGCAGCCGCCATGCGATTCGCGCCGCGCAGAATCGTTTTCTTTGCAGATTGTGACTATGCTTGAATTAAAGTTTGCGTTTTTTTTTCTGCGCATTTTTTCCGCTTAATGTTTATCTATTTCATATTATTTCTTTAATTAGAATTTCTAAAGCTTTTCCAATGATATCTTAGAAGTTTTTAATCATACAGGTGTTTGCTGCCTTATTTTATACCTAAGTAGGTCAGTTTTTGTATGGATTTATGTACCTTTAATAAACTTTTTAACTATAATTTACTGTCTTAATTTACTGCATTAGTTGGACCGTTTCTTCGTAAAACTTCAGCTAAAACTTCGTAGATGTCTTTTTAAATCGTTTGTTTTAAGCATTTGGTTGCGCTTAACGCTAAATATTGGCATCGGTGATCACCTATACAGGAAAGGTGTTATGTTTGCTTACGGTATTCAAATGTTTCAGAATTCTTTGAAGTCGTTTCGTAAGCGTTGCAGTGAGTAAACTTCATCGCTGTTCGTTTGGCGTTTTTTTTTTGCATTGTGATGAAGTATATGAACGGTTCTACCGTATCGCCTACCGTAGCCGCACCAAGAGGCTATCCAGGTAATCGCTTTAGGATATTCTCAATTCTAAACTATTTTTCTATCACAGGTTGCAATTAACTGCTGTATTCCACAATGCTAGTCTTTGACGACATGGTTTTCACTGTTTTCTTTGAGATCCAAATTTTAAACGTAGCAGTGGTGTTTAAATCCATCGAATCGGTTGTTGCAGCCCAATATCGAAGTTGGGAATCACTGGCTGAATAAACGTCTAATGAGCTAATAAATAAATAGCCGAATTCGTATGGTTATCGTTTAGTTCTACTGAGGTGTTCTGTTCCATTATTCTTTTCCCGGAGTAGAAGTGGATTTTTCGCAAACGGAGTTCACCTCGGTGCCGGGTAAACTTTACTAATTAAACTACTTATTTATTTTCCACACTTCTAAGTAAAACGAATCACATTCTTTCAAGCTCGATAGAATTTGAAAGTTTAGTGCTGCAAAAATAAACCATATTTATTCGATTTTAAATTTAACGCTCGTATGACTAAATTCATTGTTGATGGTGGTTGAAACTTTGCTATATTTTATTCATATTAAGGAGTTGGCCATACATTAGTGCAAAGAATGTTCGTTGAAAATTGGCCATATTGGCAAATATGGCCACAAAGTTGGCCATGTTACCGCATAAAATGGCCATATTTTTGTGTTAATATTATGTTCGTTGAATAATATATATGCAAATGTTTTTCTACAGTGATTCTTACGCAACGAAGTGCGGCAATTGCAAACTCAATGATGGCGAATGTAGTCTATCAAGAATCTGAGAGTGTCACAGAAGGGCGAGAGAATTCTTCAGTATGTAGTACACCACCACCGATACTCGACTCAGGATGTAATACACCACCACCGATACTCGATAAATACGATGGCGATGAGCTGAATAGACCTGTGAAACGTGAAGTTCGTTCTTGTTTTATTTCAATTTATTTGAGTTGAAAACTCTCTTAGGCTAATGTTCTTATTATGGTCGAAAGTCGAAGATAACAAGATGGCACCCAAAGTTGATAGTTGAAACTGAGATTCATCTCTCCTTCGTCGAGCCATATTTAGAGAGGTGCCGAGCGGCCTCTACATAACAAAGATATATGTCTGCAGTGTATATGCGAAACAATATTTCATATTTAGTTATGACTAGAGTTTGCTCATTTAAACCACAGATAGTCATGTGATAAATGGCGCTGGTTCGGCCACCAATTAATGAAATAGTGTTCCGGTTTTTTCCTACCCATGAGGGCATTTGGCGAACGAAACAATTTATCAGGCGTTCAGTTTTTTATTCACTCATTCACTGCCTCAGGGTATTTTTAGGGACGATTTTTTGGCTTATCAACCTGAAAAGCGCTATGCGTATTGTTGGTACCACTGAGACGATAAACGTTCATATTTAGAACTGTTCGCCATTCGTATAGAAAAAAAGCATGCACGAAAATTACACAAAAATCTCTGAGATATAGACTGTGAAATTCCACTCTCGAAATAGAAGTTTTCGTATATTTGGCCATTAAATTCCTTATGCATCGATTACATGATTTCCTGCCTAACAGTTTGTTTCATATCGTATTGTTGATTTATGGGAACGTGAATTGTATGTTATTATGAATTTTAGTTTCGCTATTTGCAGTTGACGGGTACGGATACCGATATGGATGCAATAGAGATTCTACCGATACAGACTTCGATAAGTAACGGTACAGCTTTAATTGAAACTCAGCAAACGGATGCCTCTGCATCGAAAGCCCGATCACCGGTTCGCTTGAAAGATGGCTCTAATTCAAGAGAGGTTAATTATTATATTGCTGTTTGATATCATTGCGCTTGACTTATATTACTGAGACGTGGATTACAATCGTTTTTGATTGTTTAGAAGGATGAAGTCGGATTAGTTGATTTTTAGGTGCGACGATCGCAGCGAATAACGGTGCAGCCGCATCGTGCAGATGGGCCAATCGCCTCGAAAGGTATTTTCATAGTACTAATTGATATTGTCATTTGAAGTTCATAACTTGTTTTCGAATAATTTGCTCTTGGACATGGGATGGTAGAAATGTGAAAGTCGGATTCTTACCTAAGATGTTAGAAATCTGTGAGGGAATTGCAAACTCATTGATGCAGTAATTTGCACTGAAATAAAAAAAAAGAACCTTTTATACAATGGCAATGAAGTGTGTCATGGTACAGCTTTGAAATATGCAAATAATAAGCGTTATTGTTAAGGATGCCGTAAATAATGTGAGATAGCTAGAAGCTTAACACTGTTTACTTCCTTTCTAATCCAGTTAGTGGGCGAATGAGCTGCACCTTCAGAAAAATAGGTGGAAAAGCAACTACTCAAGGTAACAGGCAAGATGTCCAGTCTCGGGAAAAACAAAGTCGTCATTCTGAAACCAGAGCCCCTTTAATACTTTATATTTATGCGATTGAACTCTTCGAAGAAGTCGGAAGTAGTGGTTGTTGAAGAAGTCGTACAGAGATTGGTCGTAGTGTCCAAAAGCGGCAGCCAAAACGCGTCGAGGTGAGAGTGGAAAGCTGGTACCAGCCTGAATTTGTAGATCTCACTTCGGAAGCTTCTGAAAACAAAAATCAGTTTGATGACATTTATGAATCTCTTCGACCAGGTGTTTTGTCCCGTCGTTCTTGTTTTTCAGCCTCGAAACTTGGTTAGCGATAAAAATGGGTTATGAAGATTTCGGTGAGACGAATTTTAAAAACCGTAGGATAGATTCGAGATGCAGCGGAACACTTGAATATTGATGGATAGCGTTTTTTATTCTTCAGCACCCATTAGACCGAAAACACTTGATCGAATTGGTTTCGAAAAAACGTGCCGGTATTCCAATAAAATGAAAGGAAATATTGTGACATTATGGGACTTTGCAGAAGCAAAACCGAGAAAGAAAGTAAAATAGCAAGCATGTTATCCTTCGGCATTTCTTAAACGACCACAGAGGGTATAATTCGTGCAGCTAACATCCTTAGAAAGGTATCAGAATTTGTGTTGAATCCAATTATTGAAGCATTCAGAAAGAATCGAATAATTTCTTTCAGGATCTCAACTCGCCGACACTTCCACTGCTGGTGCGTCCACATCGTCTCTTCAACCTAAGAAAACAAAAATTGAAGGTTTGTTATGTTTAACTGCCGTTCCTAGGCCATCATTTACATCCATGGCGTGACAAAATTGTACATGAAAGGGATGATTTGAGAGCGTTCTCAGGGATTGCTGTGAGTCGTGCAGTCAAGTGAGTAATGAAGAGGTGGAGGGAGGAGAAGAAGTTGATGGTGCTGCAGCTGTCACTTCGAATGCCATTTCTAGAGTTCCATAGGAAATTGGCACTTCTATAGTTCCTGTTGTTGTTAATTCGAGGATCACTCAGTAGATATTATGGACGAGTTTTCCGGTTGATTGTTATAATAATTGGGTTCATTATTTGTAACCTTAAAATTTTTGAAGTTTAGGGTATTCTAGGGTTCTGTCATTAACTTTAAGCTCTTCTCGCCGTTCCTCACAACTGTATAATTTTTTGTTTCTTCCTTCAATACAACTGATTTTTCAGTGGAAGTAACCTAATCAAAATTCAAATATTCATGTCCCAGTTCATCAATGAGCACAATTTTGGGTCTTGAGGTAGCATCCTTCATATGGGTTAATACCTGCAGTTTAATAAATTGTAGTGTTTATTCTTATGTGTGAATGTGATATTTTTAGAATTGAGCAGGATTCGTGAGGGAATCGAGTATCAAGCTGAAGTAGAGCCTTGTGAAGATTGGAAGGAACCACCTGAAAGTTGCAGGTATTTTATCCGTTTAGCTATAAATTTAGCTTTTCTTTTTAAACTATGTTTTTGGAGAAGCAGATTCTATTCTCGATGTTTCATCTCTATTTTGCTTGTATTTATATAATTCTTGAGAAGCAATGAGTTTATATGTGAGGCCGCAAAAAATCCTGAAATTCTAGATTAGATATTAGCAGATTTGATGTACTTTTGAAAGAGACGTTCGTCTATACGAACTAACACTGGCATATTATCTATAATCACCGTTAGCAATATTATCGACTATAAGCAATAGATGCAACAAAATGAATGAATATTGTTCACAAATATTCACGAATTTTTCTTGAGATGCTTTGTTGAGTTTATCGAATTAAGAGAAGAAGAAGAGGATAGAGACGTATGTGTATGGCGTGATGATCATGGTCGAATAGAGAGTAAAGAATTAGAAGATTTCTATCAAGTGACACGACAACAATTTGGATTCAACGTCGCAGATGTATGTTGATTATGTTTGATATCGCTTTTTATTGATGCACCTTGAGTCGCTTGAGTAAAAAAAGCAATAGCACTTTTCGTGATTTCATTTCAAAAAGTTTTTGAGTTAAGGTTCTATGGTTGTGAAAGCATGGTCATGGTTATACGGGATAAACTGTTCAGCTGTTAGAAGTCAAAGTCAAAATGATAAATTGAATACGGGGAAGGGATGAATAAATACCTGATAATCCCGAAAAAGTTGAAACACATCTGAGATGGGGAAGGCAGTCTTAAAGGGGCTGGAACACACCCTGAGGGGAGGATCAATTTCGGTGAATATGTTCATCAGCAGAGAGCGGTTAGATGAAGTTAGTGATGCCGCACCACGTTAATGCTTAAGAGTAGTGTAAGCTAGCGACGTCATGGAACTTTACCGTGAAGTAAATACTACGGAAGTACAGTAACGAATACTACACAAATACTGTATATAAATACCGTAATGCGATGCCCTGTGGTCTTTGTCTTCTTGAATAACGAATAATCATATGTGTAATGTTAAGAATAAGTTCATTATTGTTGCATAATTCATGGGTCAAATGAGAACACCTCTCATGCTATTGCAACCTATAATATATGTAGCCTGAAATTGCAGTCGTTTTCGTCAAATATTTGTTAGCATCGAGAGATTTATGAGATCGTCAAGAAAGTATAAGTCCGTATCCTTCTTTGTCCAAATATGAGAGCTTTTAAATGTGGGAGTTCCCACCTATCCTGAGTCGAAGTATACGTCTTCCCAGGCTGATTTAGTAGAACTGTTTCCTGCTTTTCGCTTCAGTGCATTTTCGTTTTGAATATTGCCATATCAGAAGCCCCTCCCTCCTACAAAAATCCTCTCAGGTTCACACTGGCTTTGGAAAGCTGCAAACTGCAAACAATGAGAGCACTTCGGATGGCTTTTACGACAAGTCGAAAGGCATAGACCGTTTTATAGATCCAGATACTCACCTGGATGTCCAGGTGAATTTATAGACATCCAGGCGAATCGTTGTAACGTTGTTATAGGGCGGATTTGCTTTTGCTTCTTTCTTCGTTATTGTTGAACAATGAGCATTCGTATTACAGGCTTTGGAAGTGATTTACCGCAACAGTTACGATATGGTACGTGCGATGGAACGGGTCGAAGAGTTGGTGCCGCCGAGAGAGGAACCGTTAACCGCCGAAGAGCAACGACTTTTTGTCAGATCTTTAAGTTTGCATGGGAAAAACTTTTTCCGCATGCAGAAAATGGTACAGTATCTTTATATATCATAAAAGTCTCTAATACGATCGTTCGTGACGTTATTATAACTGTTATTATTAACACATTGAAATTCATTATTCTTCGATGCTAAAGTAAGCATCTTATGTTGTATTTAATTTTTGAGATTAGAAGGTTGTTATGTTTGTCCTGACGCTATCGTTTATACAAATGCTTTGATTTATCGTTGATTTTACATAGGTTAATTGAATAACAAAGCATTATAAAGTTTTTTTCAGCGATTGTTCATTCAAAGAAGCTGAATGCAGCCATCAAGAATTTTTAGATACTTGTTCGACAATTAAATCGTTGAATGTTTTTTTGCGGCAAAGTTTTCCACATGTTTGAGGAGAATTGTGACATTCAATTGTATTGTAGCACAATAGCACTTTTCTTCGTTCCTGGTGATCGAAGAAGCAAGTTAAACGATAGTTTTCAGCTTCTCAAATTCTTTTGGTTTCAATCTCAAGCTTTTCTTACGAACTTTAAGGTAATCTTTGAGGATTTGACTGTGCGTTTCCGGGTGTCGTTAGCGTAGTTGTCAGTTAATGATTTTCATCTTTTTTTTAATGTGTTTTTGGATGCTTGATATTTTATAGCATCCATATTGTTTTACACTTCGCATATTATCAACTTTGGTTTGGAAATTTCTTTTTGAATTGCGATCATCTTTCGAAGAAGTTGAGTTAAACAATCGAAGTTAAATTGTAACAATATTTGCTTTAAAAAGTGGTTGAAAATGTGAAAGAGGTAATGCCGTGTTAATATTTGTAGCTGTATTGCAGATTCCTTCACGAACAGTTAGCTCCTTAGTTAACCACTATTATCTGACAAAGAAGGCACGATGCTTTGGAGCGGTATCAGATGAGACATGCCCGCTTATGCTCAAGTTGGTTTTTAATTACTCCTCCTGAGTAGTCAAGATTCAAGTTCGTCACGGTCAGGCCATTCTTTTCGCAACGCGTTGCCATTGCCGGGTAAGAGTCATAGAATCTAGTCACTATGATGTAGCAGTAGTAATGATCGCCTAAAGCGAGAAGTATTGTATTTATATTGCAACAGCTTCTATTTATTGCTAAGGGAACATTTTGACTTCTAGAGCGTGACAATTATTTCGTGAAATGGTATTGGTTCAATTACCCAATTTTGAGCTTGGCGTGCTATGATTATGACTCAAAGAGCCGAAGCGTCGGTATAAATTATCATTCCGTCTCTAATTGACGCATTACATGGTTCATAACCAAAAAACTGTTATACTATTACATCAGTCGATTATGCATCCACGAAACGGCAGTATTTATTACTCACATCTGTAGGATCTGTGATGAAGAGGCACCTGTTCTGAGTCGTTGGGAATGTGACAATTGTACACTTGCGAATGGACGAAATCAAAAGAGGAAAAAAGGACGATATTGTGCTATCTGTGATCTATATTTCAGGTATATTCATATCTCTTTTTTTTATTAGAGTTGTTCTTACTGTCGAATTTTTGATTTAAATGTGCTAGAGTTTTTCCTGAATTTTCACTTTGGTCTTTCAACAGTAATAAGGTTTTCGATGTTGTGACTGTTCTTAATAATGCGCATTAAACTTTACGTTCAATCTGTAGTTCGTTCAATTTATTCATCTATCTATAAAAGGCTGAATGTGAATGTCCACCTTATTCACAGATCTCTAGAACATCTAAGTGTGTGTTATTATTCAGAAGTACGTCCTGAGAGCTGTATTAGGTGAAATTACGGCCGCATCTTTGATGCTTTGATTGCTATGTTGTTGATGGTCAAACGGTCCATTATAACGAACTTTTTACCAACTATGGATGGAACTTCAGGAGGTTGAAACGACCACGTCCATTCACCGTAACATTGAAGCCACTAGAAGTCGAATCGGGTTTGTTTTTTTCTGTGGATTTTATTTGTTTTCTTTTTTCTCCGATTTATTCATTTTCTGAAGACTTAACTCATATATTTTTGATCCTTCATGTGATATCAGCGAATAGTGCTGGGGACATTTTTGAGAGGGAGAGCTGTTCTTTTAAGTTTCAGTCTTGGTGCTGTAGAGTCGTTGAATTGGAGGAGAGACGCTCTTATTGAATGCTTCAAGAGAATCCATGAGAAAAGATTATTCAAGAAAAAGCATCGCTTGAATTGAACCAAAACTTGTTCAAAGCATTTCGCAAGTATTTTCATGGTCAAAGACACATTTCTTATTGACATTGACTCCTATCAGTTGTATGTGTTTCCTTTTCAACAGATTGATTTTAGGTACAAAACCAGCGGATGCTGTAGCGTCGTCTTCGACAGCAAGGTAGATTATACAGTATTATGCTTCTCATAGCCTCTTTGCTGATGTATATCTCAAGAGCATTGTCTGTTCAAATGTTGGTTTACGTATGAAAACGGATGCTTTATTTCAGTTTCAAAACGCAGTCTCAGACTCCTGCTAGTTGTCATAGCTGTTCATTCAATACTTCCCATTATTCAAAGATTCGCCTTGAACGAAAGTCCGAATGGAGTGTTGACGAGGAACTACAAGCTCTTAAAGGTAAATTTTTAACGGGTTTTAGATGTGAAGGACAAACAATTTCTTGCAAGGATGACTTGAATTATAGTTTCTGGAGTTGCGGAAGAATGAACTTGCGCATGAGACGTTTCTGTTTGGCTTTTTCCCGTGTATCTTCCTTAATCAGCACTTCGTTTGCTATTTATGTCTTACTGAAATTCGAAAACCTAAAGTTTTTTTATTTTGTAGAAGTTTATCTTCGACTTCACAAAAGTCATCTCTCTTCATTTCAATTCCTTGTTCCCTTCTTGAAAACTTTTTTATCACAATAAGTTGCAGCGTTCATAAAGATCTCAAAAAAAGTTGAACGATAGAATTGACCATAAATATGTCTTCTATGTCGAAATTTTTGCCCGAATGTATGCTTTTTTTAAATCTTAATCACCCTTTAAATTTAATTTCTATTTCTACGAACATATCTCCACTTTAGAAAGCCGAAATGCTATGAGGCAGAGCTTTAGAAACGAGGAAACTAGTATAATCTCCCATGTTTGATAGTTATCGTCGTTCTCTTCCGGCTTACTTCCATATCAAAGACTGCATCGATTCTCTTGTCACTTCTCGATGAGCTAAAATACATCACGCGATAAGTGTCCAAAGAAATATGCATATAATGTTATATGCAATCATGATCGGTTTCCATGAATACGATTTCGTTTCATTCAGTGCCACAGCCATGTTTAACTCGGGTCGAGTAGGTGTTTCTTTGTATATAGGCATTCTGCATATAAGTATTCACTCTAACGGGTCATTTTAACTAGGCATTCATCGGAGCTATAGCTATCAATTTGGAGAATATAAACCTTGGGCTAACTATCTTTCAAGTTCACCAATCACTTTTGAAAATGTGTTACGATCCCTTTAAGGCGCTAAGAAATCTATAATTTATAGGGCATTTCGCACGAATCAGTTCGCACTTTACAATCAGTCGATTCGGAAAATGAATCCTTTATAGGTTTATGTGAGCACTCGAATCATTCAAGTCACGGATGATGTGCCGTACATGTTTTATTGGTGGTTTGTGAAACTAGAAGGGATTGTGAGTGAAATTTTTAAAATGCATATCATGCCACTTTCTCCGGTGAACGTCTCCGCTTTCTAATGAGGTCATTTTCTCGATGGATAAGATCCGGCTAATTTTCAGCCTTCTGTCGTTTCGGGAAAAATTTCAAAGCGGTTGCTGAATCATTGAAGACGAAAACGCCGGATATGGTACGACGCTTTTATGAGGACAAGCAGTCTGTGTTCCGCCTCGAATATGTAAATTTCTTATTTGTCTTTATTTCTTATTCCCCCGAAGTGTTGATTTTTTAGTTGGGCAATAGAATTTTAGCTTCAGTGATTGCAACTAATAAATGATAAAAGTGCTTTCCATATAGGAGGTAAGAACTGCGTTCGGTTGATGGGATGGGACTGAAGCATTTAGTAATATATCGTTTTTATGATGTTTCCGAATTATGTTTGAATATTATTTCGATCGTAGAACAAGGAAAAAATATGTATTGCATGAGAGAAGAAAGATTTGGGAGGTGTAATATTGTGAGAGAGGAGATTATTCTGAAAGTACTATTTGCATATTGCAGTGATAGAGGGATAATTTTCATGGGTGATGTCTTTGAACAGCAGTTCCTTTCGGTGGAACGGGTGTGTAGAGTTGCTGTTTTTTATTGCAACACCAAACAGCTTGGAGATAATAGCTGCAGTTTTTTACTTTTTTTTTCTCAAAGGAGAAAGCATTCATTTTCAGCTAATCAACTCACATAACAAATTGCTCAAGAGTGAGGAGCGTATATCGGATGGGGAGTCGTCGAATGGCTTGAGAGTTGCAAGGGAAAACGGCGGTGGTGTTGAGAACGGAACCGCAAGACGTTCCCAACGAGTCGTTTGGGAGCCAGTGATAACACGAATGACCACCAGACATACAAACGGTGGTACCACTCTTATTAACGAGTCGGCAGTATCGTTGACTCGTTAGCATAGTTTTGATTTGCTCAATAGATAGGCATAAGATATCCATTATTATAGAGGATGACTTCAGTAGAATCCTGCCAAAAATAAATTTTTTTTTGTGTCAGGTTTGAGGTAGAGAATAGTGGAAGGTATAAGAGAAACTACCTAATAACAATAAATGGTCATTTGGAGCATTATATTTATATTTTTGTGCTGAGAAGATTTATAAAAATAGGTCGGTGCAGAAGGAGGGAGGAGTTAAGAGGGTGAACTTCTGGCATTGATCTTTACAGGACACTCANATATTTTGGGCAAATATTTATTCTTTTTAAAACAGTACTATCGTCACGGGTTTCTTAACTGGACGATCCCGTACCGCACACCAATTAACAATTCTTTGGGATATAATCTCCGCTAATAATATTGGGATCATCTCGGTTCTAGGAGTTTTTGAGAAGAGATTAATGTGCACAAGCGTTCAATTTTTATATTGCCTTAAGGCAATCGTTTTTGGGGCGTATTATATTTTCCCACCTATCAAAGTGTCTTTGTTTTTCTTTCATTATTCATATGAATGTGTAATAAATACCGGTAGTGGAAATTGTTTTTCTACTTCGATGATGAGGTGTGTACGGATCGTTTAGTGTTTGAGTTATAGTGGAGTTTTTTTTTCTGCTTAGGGTTTATGATGGACGGGTTTAGCATGCTTTTTCTCAATTCCACTTTAACAGTGATGAATCCTTCGTTGCAAATTCTACTATACATACGTATATGTGGAAGTTACTTCAAAAATTTCACAATTAGATGTTTATTTGAATCTTCATATCTGTTTATTTTGCTGTAAATGGATAGTGTTTCTTTTGAATTTTTGTGTTGTTTTTTTTTGTGTAACTTAATAGTGAACTTGAATAATTGCCAATTATGGTGAATTGGTTTTAAAATGATTGGAGGGTTGTATTAAGCACATATCACTCATTCGCTTTCATATAGGCGGAAATATATGTTGTGTTAAAATGACCATCGCACTGATCTTCTTCAACGAACACTGCAATATTTCAATGAATTCAAGAATGCGATTCCGATGTGGTACGACACATCAAGATGAATAAAGAAATTTCATCAAGTTGTAGCTATTTGAAAAATGTAACAGAAGTATCGTGTCTGCTTCAACTAAAGAATAGGCATCCTAATTTTCATCGTTTCGAGGGGAATTTCAGGGTGATTTTCTGGGTCGAAAACAGTATTTTATACTAAGGGGGGTTTTCTATCTCTACAAGTTTCTAGAGAAGTGGTCTTATGTTGAAGTGGAATGTGCTGTTTTCTCCTCTTTTTTTTCAGAGGGAATTCCTTGATCAAGGAATGGCTTTTTATCTAAGAAGTAGGGGGATAGGGGCAGTACTTTATTATTTCGAGCAAAAATAATTTATCTAAGCATTTCATTATGCGTCAAGAAAATAGTCGTTTATTTAACTAGAGGCAAAAAAAAACAGNTTTGTTTTTTTTTTCTAAATTTTTTTCATTTTTGGAAAAATTTTGAGTTATCCCTTTCAGTGGTTTTCCACCAACCACCTATGTTTGATAAGAGCACATTCAGCACCTGACTATCCGACCAGCAAACAAATTGGTTTGCGTATATTGGAGAACGCATATTGGAGGCATTGCCACCCTATCACAAAACTGCAGTATCTCTTTAACAACACAAGAACAATGATGACGTTTGATTCATAACGTTGGAAATTAATACCCAAATAGTCGAAATAACGCACTGGAAACCTAACGGAAAAGACAAGCTTAATGCATCGAAAAAAAAATGCGGCATTAGAAAGGCAGTGGTTGAGCTTTCTATGGAGGAGAGATGTTGCCCATTGGGTAGGGCAGCCAAATTTCAGCAAGTAAACATCTTGCAAGGTTGCTTTGGCTAATGCGAATTTAGGAGGATCGGATTTAGACGGCGAAAATACTCATGATGCTTCGGAGAATCTCATCTTCCCCTCATCACCTATCATCAGCTCTGTCCGTCGGCCGAATTGCCTGTTCGCCTCATCTCGTTCAGGGTGAACACTGTCCAACACCATAATCGTCTCATCGCTTCGTCACGAAGGTCATCTTGGTTGACCGATGACTTTTCGAATATTTCCCCACTCTCAATACTCCCATTTATGCTACGCAATAAATAAATTTGCACAAATATGTTTTCTCTGCTTTTGCGAGGATTCCATCTTCGCAGATTTCAATCTTCGTTATCGCTGATTGGAATATTTCTTTTAAAAATACCTTGGCATTTTCTTGTTCTCTTAGAGATTCTCGCAGTTTTATTCTCATCGGCAATTCTCACCGAAATTCTTTATGCAAAATATATTATGCTAATGTCTTGTTAGTTCTCCTTAAAAATTTATCATTAATCGATAATATTTCCTATAAAAATTTTCTTATAGAGGGATGGATAGTGACTAAGGAATAAGATGATCATAGATGGCGTTATGATTCAACAAATGTTAGAGCAATGAATAGATCACTTACCTAATTCCTGCTTTAACGGCACATTCACAAAGTGCTCCAGCTTCTCGTTTCCAATTGAGTTGCTTAGAACACTTTCGAAGAGTTTTTTGCGCCCTCTTAATATCAACTTTTGGTTGACATCTGAAAAACGATAGGCTATTGTAAAATTAATTCCGAGATTTTTTGCATAGTTCTAGAGGAGTTAAAAATATTTTTCAAAGCATTTATTTAGGCTCATAGAAAGCTCGCTACTCATAGAATGATTATTTAACACAATTATTATATTTCAAATTTTACAGCACCAGAAAATTGCAATGATATTAGCTTTTAAAATACATCGCTAATTTCATGTTCTCTTGACCTTTTCTGAGAATTTTCTAAGTGATTGACCTTCTCGACAATGTGGCACAATGCATCAAAAACTAAGCAGCTAACAGTGAATTTCTTCGATACTTTCTTGTCTGAATTTGCCTACTAAAGGTGGTCCAATAAAAGAGCTTATAGCTCATTCAATCTTGGCCAGAGATTTACCAAAATGAGGACAAGCCACATATTGTTCCTCTTGGAAATGAATCATTCTATATGCAAGCTTATTATGCCTTACAATTGAACTTTAACAAGCAATATTCAAGTAACTGTGATAGTTTTAATACGTAATTTATCTATTCACTCGAAATGCAATTTCGCTTAAAGGTAAGGCATCAGCTTACCCCATTCTATCGAAACAGAAGCCATTTTTGTTCTTCTTCAGCACACACTCCTTTGCACATTCTCCAATTTCGGCTGCCACAGCCAACATCCCTGCAAGAATGCGATTCTAAATTTTTATCATAGATGCCTACAGTATGGCGATTATTATTCATAAGGCGAATTGAACGCTATCACATCTATGCAATTAGGACAAAGTCCCTTCCACTTCTATTGACGTCCTTCTTCAATATAGGCTCAGTTAGTCCCTCTTTGCACTACTCCATCCTGGGCATCACTTGACTGAACTAGCAGGCTTTGTTATGGGTACAAAAGCTTCAGAAGGAGAAATCGCAGAATCTCTTCCTTGAGAAATTTGCCTATTTTCCCAGTATTGTGGAAAGGTTACCCAGGAGTTTTTGAATTTAAAAGGGCCATTTGCCCGGTGCAAGCCACGATTATTTAGTGATAACGAATCCGCTTTCCTCATATCGCTCTTTCACCAACTTCTCAATACGTAATGAATGATGGATGCAAAAGGAAGGCAAATTTCGCTTTTAAAATATTTTCAACGGCAAACAAATTTTCAATCATATAAAACGTCTATGAGCAAAACCAAATGTATAAAATATATGACCATAGAAGAATCATTCTGAATACTGCTTATCGACCAATGCCATTCTTCTAATTGCAAAAATCGTCGAATTATCTTCTAAATTTTTATGACTTTTATAATAGAAATAAACACATATAAATTTATATCTTAGTTTTTGTTATTGGTTTTTTGAAGAATATCAATTATTGCGCAGCGAACGAAAATAGTTAATTAAAATCTAGATATAAATTGTTCTTAGTCTTCGAACAGGTAAAAAAAATCTTTGAAATGCCGAAATAGTTGCTTACGATCGAATGGTTTAGCGAGCGTCTTTGTGAAATGCTCTACCTGAGCATGTATCCTTTCTTTACCAAGTCGAATCAATTCATTGATATCAACTCGTGGTATCATTGGACCGTTTTTATTTTTCACACATCTGATATATAGCATAGATTATTGACAGCCGCATTTAGTGCATTGATTAAAAGTTAAGGGAACAATTTAAGTGATAGCCGATCGAATGATATGACTTCATAAAGCAGAAATACGGGGGAAATGAACTCATGAGATCTGGAATGATTCGCCGATAGATGAAACAATTGCAATACGATCGACAAAAAATGCAAAGTTTTCAGCACAATTTTTAAGAATTAATATAGCTGAAACGACTGAGAAAGGGGAAGAGAGAGGGGGGAGGGAGGAGGAGAGAGAAATAGAGAAGGGGTTGAACGATCGCGCGACCAGCTATCTGTAAATGATGAATGTGCGGAAATCTACGGTATGCTTAAACTATGTATAATTTTTCCTCCATTGAAAGCATTTTCCTTCTCATCAAATAGTTTTTCATCTGTTATCCGCAAACATGCAAAGAAATAGAAATAGGAAGTGAAATTGAAATATGCAAGCAGCAAGGAATAACCGTCACTCTAATATGTGATTGCCTTGATGGAGATTGAGGTGTAATCGTCTAAAACCTCGATTGATGAATCTATTCCCAGCTTTCAGACGTATTTCCCAAAACAAGAGTCAACAAATCAAGGATCAAGAAAATACGTTCTTCAGCGACTAACCTTTTACTACTTATTGCAATGAAGAGGCTATGGAAGTTAATAATACAGTTGACAAAGAGCTATGGAAGCACTTTTTTTATGACCTCAAATACTGGTTTATAACATCCTCGATTTTAGCATCATTATCTACCCTTATAAGGCTCTAAAAGATTCACGTTTATTTGAATCTCTCCAGAAACTATTCGTTAAAAGATCGGTCTAGTTTCGTTAATTCGAGATAACCTATGATGAAAGACTTTGGCAGGCAAGGCTGTAGACACCAGAAATCATCTGATTTGTAAATAATTTTATTAAGATCTATAAAATAATTTCCGATCATACTGATCAATACCATAGAATTTTATTTCACAACGCCTCTAATGATAGAGAAATATTCTAAAAATTCAAACCTAAAGTCATAGATGAGATACTAGCAAATACTTTTCTTCCCACTAATAGAATCTTTATTATATGAAATCAATTGCCGCAAAGAATTCTCATCATTCCTAAATTATTGTATGTTTAAAATTTATTATGAACGAGATGTTATTGAATTCTCCGGGAATGTTTGATTGATACGTTTATTGATGTTAATTTTTGATG
Source organism: Baylisascaris schroederi (assembly GCA_006503575.1). Taxonomy (NCBI): domain Eukaryota; kingdom Metazoa; phylum Nematoda; class Chromadorea; order Rhabditida; family Ascarididae; genus Baylisascaris; species Baylisascaris schroederi. Next base: position 177,867 of record QEWY01001105.1, read on the forward strand.
TGTTTCATTTTCTTATTTCTACGTTGATTTTGTTTTTCGTTTTCTTTGTTGATGATAACAAAGGTTTACCGTCGTCATTTAAATTGTAATCATTTGCAATGTGCCGTATGCGTCGTCGTAAACACTTTTAAAATCAACGCAGCTATGCTTATTTATGCATAATTGCTCAGGATTCAATATGCTATGCTCAACTTAGCCGATATTTCAAGGTTTTTTTTCGCGCAAATAAAAAGAAATCATCGTTAACAATCATAGCGGATCATCATTTAATATAGATGAACTATTATTTATAAAATATGAGATTGAAATGATTTATGAGAGATTATATTAAGCAAACCCTTCGATATTTTCGATGAAACATTTGAGGAAATTCTCGGCAAGATAAATACGTGCTTCGAAGCATGCCCGTAATTGTTCGGTTTGTGTTGTTATCTAAAGAATAATATTTCAAAGAGATTTTCACATCATTATGCCATTAGCATCGATTGTGGATAATGATCTAAGTTCGCTAAGAGGATTTTATAGAAACAAGACAACTATACCACTCATCAAGATGCCACACTAAACATCTATTACTTTCATCGTTACTTTTTTACATGTTTTGAAGTACATTCATTTAGTAAAGTAACGCTGTGAGAAGAGTAAATATGAGAAGAAACGAACGCATCCACGAATGATGGACCGACCAATCACATAAAGTAAAAGGCAACAAGCTGAAGCAACCTACGCTAATTTGCGGGTTCCTTATAAATTGATAATGGTGATTTATGATTTGATAATTGTTTGAGTTGAGTGGTTATAAAAGAATCCTGTAAAACACGAGTAGCATGACGCTCATGCAAACTCCTTGCAATTTTTCACTACTGATCATTCGATTACTTGAATAGAATTTCTAAAATATCTCTAATTTTCAGCATGCAGTTGGATATTATTAGAAGTTATTAGAAAATATCATAAATCAGAAGCTATTTTCAATCTTAAAGTTGATCAGAGCATTCCTATCTGGACGAAATTTTGAAGTTAAAATTAGAGTTATTAGAGTTAACTATTTAATTTGATTTCTTGTCGCATGAGGAAGTATCTTGGATCCTATTTTGTTTTTCATGCATATACTGACGATGTTTCCGATAACATTCCGAGTAATGAGAAACTCTTTGTCGGTGAACGCAACATTTGTCGTCCGTTAGGTGATCTGATTTATGACTTTCATATTTCGCAAAAAGTCACTAATGCGTTCCACTCACTAGTCGGAATTATGGCAGTTAAATATTTCCCAACAAGAATGTTCTCTACTAACCGTCAACTTGAAGGTTTTCTCATTCTATGAGATGAGATTCTTTCTCCTACGGATGGTATTTGTAACGCACAATCCATCCTCAATGATCCTAAGTATAAAACAGCGAACTTCATGATCTTACCTTTTCCACACTTTTGAAGCAACTCCTTGAACATTCGAGAATATCGCCTTCAATCTCTTTGACGCATGTGTTCTGCTCGACACAAGAACATTGCCTTATTTGTGTTCCATCACGTGCTTTCTCCAGAATTTCAACACCACCTTCACTGATCTAAACACCATCGAATATGAATGCATTAATTACAATCAAAATATTCCATACTGAATTGAAGAATTTTCCTCAGCCTACCTATGATTGAGGGTGAAAGTAACAAAAAATATTGCCTTTGTGGAATGTGATTCAAAAAGTGACTTTACGGCTTAATCCTCTAACTCTACAGTAGCTTAAAATATTTTAAGCACATTGCTTTATATGAAAATTCAAATATTCTGAGCTTATGCAATTTGCATGTCGTGAGCTCATTTAGAGGTATACGTTTACCACATAGTTCCAAAGAACACTCGTATCGCGCACCCCATAATTCATACCATCTATATGCATCAAACATCCTATGTATAATTGTGAATGTTTTAATCTAAGCCCATGTTTTTTCGGCGTCAACGAGGCCACCTTGTCACATTTAGCGAAGCGAGAGCTTCTTAATAAAACTGAAACATTATTGCTCTGAATTTCCCTTCGCAACCGTTCTGGTAGTTCTACTACGCGAGCTATGAAACTACCACTATTCCACATGGAAAGGGGGAGGATTTCATAAGGTTCTATTTAGTGTTTTCTTTCTACTCCAACGGAAGATTAGAATCCAAGTGCAAGTTTCTCCAAATTATAATGAAACTAATAATTCTGTAATAAAGAAGCATAATTGCAAAGTACAAAGTATCGCTAACCTCATCGAGAAGCTTTGATGAAGAGGAATTAGTGACAAGGTTACCGATCAAGAAGAGAAATATGTAGAGCGTGCTCATTATACCTGCAAAGTGAACTCATGAAAAAGTGGGGTTTGTTTATTGGGTGTTATGTGACGAATCCTCAAAAAACCGGTAGTGAATACGCACTGTTTCCTTACTAAGTTGATCTTTGCTCTTAACACAGCAATAAAAACATTCCATCATATGAATGGCATATAATTTTCTATGACATTTTAGCTAGTTGATTTATATTCGATGAATAGAATATATTTTTTTCTTGCTTAGGTCTTTTCTCCAATTTTTTTTCCGTCTAAGACAAAATTTTCGAGCGAAATGTTCATTTGACCATTGGCACATTGGCAGCAAAAGAATGCTATGCTAAACTCAACTTCCAGAAATTNTATATATATATATATATAATGAATATAAAGTTATGTATTGCTTGAAACATGAATTGTAAATATTAAAGGGTCCTGCGGCATGACCTCTTTGCGATCTCCACCCAACTTCCACTTCTGACCATCGCATGCAGTCCACGCTAACGACTTTGATCAATTCAGCTCAATGATAATTTTTTTTTTATTAGTTACAATTCACTATTCCTCAGGGGAAATTAGTCATCGAATAGAAACTGCAGCGACGGTACTAATGTCATCAATCGTATTTTATACGTTATCGCTATATATAGGCCAAATTTAGAGATAAGCCTCATGAAAGGTTTAGCTTACTTTCAGCTCTCGGCATTCTCCTAGCTGTTTGATGCCTTTTTCGCGAAGTGAGCTTTAGTAATAACCAACAGTTTCAGAGGATCACTCTAAGCATTTTAAAGTCTTTCGTTGCGCTCTGATAGTCTTTGTTGCTTTCGTATTGTTTAGAAATATCGTCTGCTTTCTTTCTACCGTTTGCGATGAGGCGTCTCATTGATTGTAATTTATCAATTATTTTCTATAATCATATGATACATTTTCTGCTGTACTTTATACATTATGCTTTCTATTAAATTTTCATTTATTATGCTATCTGTAAGGTTACCTATCTATGCTATCACAACATAAACATGTGCTCAAGTGCACGTAATAAAACTTTTCTTGTCCCTTACAAATTTTACATTCGCAAATCACACTATAACAACGTCGAACCTGTGTGCATTTTATGTGGGTACACCTGTCAACCTATCTGTTAGTTTCAACTAGAAGCCATCGAACTTCTTCGTGAAATTTGTTTTCCACTACCACCCTAAATCACTCTCAGTACAATGTTCCAGCTTGTTCTATCAAACTTCTGAACCTACTCTCCAAACTTTTCAAAAGAAGCTTACGTGTATTTCATACTAGCATTTCACATCGATTAGTTCGGAAATATGCAAATGAAAAAACTTATCAGCGAAATTAACATGTAATGCGTTTTTGTTGCATCTCAATATAACTAACCAATACTGCCTTGATATTGTAAATAGCAAACCTATCGATAATTGTTTCATTTCTCTGCAACTCTATCGAAATAAGGCATATGCAAATGTTTACCTATGTTTTAATGTATTTAACTCTTTTTCAAATTTGGCTCGTCTACCTGAGTCATGGAAAGGAAGTTAATCATTGGCTAATCTTATGTCCATCAAATCTTATAATACTAGCCTCGAAGGCTCTCGAATTGAAAGCGCTAATAAGCAAACAAACACATATGGATTCAGATATAAGGAAATGCGCACAGATGCGATGGTGACATAAGATGCTTTCGCATGACGAATCTACGGGAATGCTTGTGAATTAATACTTGAATAATAGTGCCATTTTTTCAGCTGTTCTATTATCCGTTGGTGACTTGCGAAAGATCACTTAGATAGGCCGAAATATGAAAGCTTATGATGAGCTAACAGCATCACCTCCGCTTGTCATACACCCATATGATTCCATCTTCTTTGCTAAATTTTATTATTTTCATTGCGCTTTGTTGGAACTTCCTATTTGAAGTGATAACAATTTCGTCTTCTCAAACATTCTGACGTTTCCCCCTTCCCCCCATAAGGGTGTTTGTGTTACGCGATATTAACTGCATACCATATCTCATTGATATGTTAATACATTAAAAGCGGGGCTTATAAAGGGATGTTGATGATTTTCTGGAGCGTTACATAATCGTTGTCTTGCAGGAGGCTCGAAGTTACACACTTGCGGCGGCGCCCAATCGATTAACGCTCTCTCTGATGTAGGATTCCACGGAACCCTCAAGATAAGCACCTTTTCCTATCTTCACTCTGATGGATTACTGCATATAGCCGTTATTCTTTAACTTTCAATATTATTATTTGTAATAAATTTTTAGCATTTCATTATTTGTTTGCAGGGGGCATTTAATAATGATAACAGGTATATAGTCATTGCTTGCTTCAAAATTGAATTTGCTATGAATATACATCTAATTATTCTGTAATGGTACTAGATTGTAAATAATAGGCTTTTGAGTTAGCATTTGCGACATACTGTTAGCAGAAATTATGAGGCATTTTTGGGATGAATTGATCTCTACAGTAAGGCTGATGTTATTCACCAATGTATGAGACGCATCCATGAATTCAGACGTTCCTCAATGGACACACTCAAATTCATCAAGACTTTATCATGATCAAGCATTGCGGTTCTTCATTTTGCTCCTCCTCACCGACTATACTCTGAAGGTCAAATTCCCCCTATAATATCATAGGCAGAGTGGCAACCTCGCGAAAACTAATATATGAAGCCGTTGTCGCATGCAATAATGAAATGAGAGATATTCCATATTTGCAATGGACGGTTCTTGTGCGAAATGGCGAGCGAATTTGGTGTCTCCGATTTTCGCATTTGATATTGTTTCCCTCTACTTCATATTCAGATACAGTTCACATTTATTGATGCATAGTTGTTTTATCTCTGAAGAATCTTTGTTAACGCAATGATGAAAATGCCTACTAAATGAAAGATGGCCATCCATAAGAAATCTATTCCAACGAAAGGAACTAGTCATATGCTAGTAAAAACAAATTTTCAGACACTAGCTACTCCCCCTCTTTTGGCCAACTCTTCTTTCAGTGCACCTAGTGCTATTCTTTTACTCTGACCTTAGAAATCATTTGTGCATTTCCTTTTATCATTCTGTGTTATTACGTTTCCGGAATTTCCGCTCGATATTTCAAAAAAGGAATTTAGAACTCTTCAACATGAGGGTTCCAAATTTCATTTTTATATTTTTAAAGCAACATAAATTTTGGTCTCCACAGATTTGAAGCAAGAGGCAAGAATAGAACCCTGATATAAAATTTAAAACTGAACGATTCAAATATGGCTACTTCATAAGAAACAACAGATAAAATAACAGGACACTTTTGAGAAGCAATAAGAAGACAAGTTGCTGCCATAAACAATCTCTCTTTAGCATAAAAAAAAATTGCAAACTCTCACCATCGAATTCGCATGTAACTGTTCTGCTGCAAAATTCCATTCATAGTTTTGACTTTGTGGAAGACGAGTAATCAAGTTGATCTTCGTTTGGTCAGAAAGACATGTAAAGTGAGCTATCGGATGTATTTTATATGACATCTTGCTTCATTTCAGTTGATTTTCTTTCCAAAATTTTCAGATTCAATGCTTCTATGATATCGGATAGAAATTCAACTTCAACGGTGTTAACACACGTAAAAATTCACATATTTGTTGTTAAGTCGCTTGAATTGTTGAGAATATAGGAACGGCAAGAGGATTGAATCCACATTTGGCAGATTCTCCTTTCGGAATGTCAATGGGATGCGCTACCAGCTCGATGCCAAACGAACAAATCTTATATCGACGCTATCCGATTGCATCCTCTAATCGAGGTTTCCGTTCCGATTGAATTCACTTTTCTTTTTGCCATTATTTTCTGCTCCTTCTTTCACGTCAATGAGTTATCACAAAGTTATCAAACTTAACGCTCAAACATACTTTTATTTAATTGAACAATGAACAAGTGATTTATGTTAAATGTATTTTTAAAAAGAATGAGAAATTAATATTAGCTGTCTTATCAGAGGGAGGAAAAGGTTTTTTTTATAATGGTATAAATGATTCATCACTAGAACGATTAACGTATTAGGCGGTGCTTTTTTTGCTTTATACAGGTTTCTCTTTGTTTATTATCAGGTGATTTAAGCTATCAGTCGGTCACACTGATAAGTGTGTAAGGTTATTAAAAGTTCGAAATTTCAAAGATTTGGAAACGGACACCATGAAGCAAAACACCTTCAGATCTGTTTGCAATAAGTGACTTTTGCAGTTTCATCGCTACGAGGAAACAAAACTCAACGTGATATAGTAGTGCAAATTTCAACTCGACGACATTATCGATCGCCGAAAATCACCAAAGGATCGACAATGGTGAGGTGATCTTAAGCATCATTTCAACTGAGGTGTTCAACTTTAATTATAAATGAACGATATTGCGCTAGTAAAATTAACGTCGGCTGTTGCGATTAAGCCCAAACGGTTGGCCTCGAAATATGCTAAGCTTGTTAAACTTTGGACCTGCTTAAAACTTGAGCGATACGAATGCTTGATAACCAGCAAAACTACTGCCCACATATGGCTCCAACTGGAACGGTTCTATTTCTCCGCCAAATGCTCTGCCATCAGGCTCCTCTTCATTTCTTTACACACATTATTTTTTTCTCAAGTTCCATCAACTCGCTGTAATGTTGAGAAAATAAAATTCGCCGGCTTGCAAATTCTGTGGAGAATATATTCACTAGTTATCAAAGAGTGGTTAAATTTTGAAAATCTTTGAGAAGAAATGCACGAATTTACGTTAAACTCGTCAAGATCGGATAACAGTCTTTCAAGCTTTAGATTTTTAGAGATTTTCATCATAGAAAATGCATGGAATAATCTTATTCCGCAAATGCTAATGCAAATATTGATATGGCTGTCATGAAACCTATATGCAAATATTTATGGTCATCCTCATATATGACAAACTCGCTTTCAGGCTGCGCCGATAAAAGTTTCACCTTATGCGAGGGCTTTGCCAACCGAAAACGACTTCAGATTCATAGAACAGCGAATCATCAGTTGCAGTGATAGTGGCAAGACTGAAAGCGCAACTGTTTCCACTGCCGACACCAATAACTCAACAACTAGCGATGGTATGTTCCTGATTCAGGCTCATTTAATCATTTATTTTAACGCCCCGAAATGGAACGCATACAAAAGTATGTGAGTATGAACAGCAAGAAGAAGCAAAACGTTCGCAAAGCTACAATTCAGGTGAACAGACATTTAATACATAAAAATCGCGAGTGTCTAGATCGAGGTGACTCAGCCGCAGCTTAAAAACTGAAAGAGTGTGTGCAGGCAAAAATCAGCGGGAAAAAAATGAAATAGGACTCCAAGACACTTCCTTGTGGCATATCACAAAGAGTTGGATACAGAACAGGGCAGCTGTCTCTGATTTTTACTTGATCACTTCATCCGCAAAAGAATGTTTTGATCCACTTTAGAAAATATTCGACGATGTCATTAATTTCATCAGCAGTTTCTTATGACGGACCACACCAAAGGCTTTAGCACAATCGATGCACACAATTTCAGTCTGAACACATTCAACAAGGAGGTCCAGTCCAATAGGCACGAAATAAATTCTGTCGAAATGATATTTACCGTCAAACGCAGATGCATCCTTATTTAGAGGAAAGAAAAGCCGTCGATGCGCCCAAGTTTGGCACCAATTTGTCGACCAATGTGTATCCCGCCGACAAACACTATTCCATCACACAATTTGCAACCGTGTTCAGCCTTGCAAAGCGTCTCGAAGAGGTTTGTACTGCAATAACATCATATGATTGCTGGATTGCTCATTAGGAAATTATTGCATCAAGTTTCATTGCAAGGAAGTGGTGCGCCATCTGCGTTATAGTGGAAGAGTGGAAGTTAATATTAAGAAAGATGTAGTGATGGTGAAAGGAATATTAGAGAGTTGAAACCATTGATAGGTATATATTTGAGTTGCCTTTAACAGTTCCGACGAACCGGCTGCCTCAACTATAAGGTTCAGCACTGATCCAGGACACCGGAAGTAAAAAAGATGTTTTTATGGAACATAGCAACAACAAGTGTCTCGCCCGTGGAAACTGTTGGTTTATGATGCAAAAACAGTGAAAAAGTAATATTTTTTAAAGTTTAGTTGCAGAACAGAGAGACCGAACTAAGGGGTGCTGAGGTAGTAATGGTGAATGATCAACGTGTGCATGGCATAACCATTCNTATATATATACGTATTTATTCATTTATTTATTTGTATATTACAGATGTTGGTAGTAGCTGAGCTGCCGCTGTAGTTTTCACGATACAATTACAGTTCAAGAGAGAGCTTAAACAAGCAAACTCTTCGCGTGTGTCAAAATCCGGCATCTTGGCGATCACAGAATATACCAAAAGAAGAGGGAGATATTGTAGCCGCAGGCGATAACATCAGCGAAACCAGCTTCACCGTCGTTCATAAAACTATCAAAGTAAGTTCCCAATCAGAATTGATTATTTTTTCATAGTTTTTCGTTCATCTCTGCAAAGAAAACAAAAAAAAATACCTCAACGAGAAACACCCCGCATGAAGAAAATTCCAGTAGCTCAATAGAGCATGTAAAATAAATAACTTGGCAGATAAGAATTTCAGTTGAAGAACGCTCNAGATGTGTATAAGAGACAGGTATATTACAGATGTTGGTAGTAGCTGAGCTGCCGCTGTAGTTTTCACGATACAATTACAGTTCAAGAGAGAGCTTAAACAAGCAAACTCTTCGCGTGTGTCAAAATCCGGCATCTTGGCGATCACAGAATATACCAAAAGAAGAGGGAGATATTGTAGCCGCAGGCGATAACATCAGCGAAACCAGCTTCACCGTCGTTCATAAAACTATCAAAGTAAGTTCCCAATCAGAATTGATTATTTTTTCATAGTTTTTCGTTCATCTCTGCAAAGAAAACAAAAAAAAAAAGCTCTCATATAATTTCTGTACTGCATTACTCATAAAATACCCTATTTTAAACCCTCTTTAAATACAATGTAATTGGTTAGACGATTTGATTCAGTTTAATTATATGTTACTATACGAAAATATTAAACATTGAACAATGTGCGAATAGTTATAAAATATTTGAAAATTATAACTGGAAAAAAAGAAATATAGGTCGCATGGGAGCATGAAAAATACGAGGAGAAGGTACGAGCCGAACGTCTCAAAAAGGAACTAGGACTCGATGATGAATCTAAAATTCCTATTGTACGCTATGATCAGGTACGTTACGTGTCAACTGCTCAAACATATGAGTGTTTCTAGTGTATTCGCGGAAGCCCGTTCCAAAACACTTGCAGGCATGCTGTAAACTTCGGAATCTTGGGGCAACATGAACTTGAAAGATATCAGAGTGTTTGGATGTCCGCCGGATGAAGTATTCAGGAGGTATCTGCATACAGACTCTTTCCTTCAAACTGCGTTTCGACTTTCACATTATTATTGCTGATGCGTTCTGAGCCTCGATGTATCTGATGTCAATGCGTGGAGTGACGTCGCTGAAAGAATAGACCTCTGACTCTTTAGATGCCTCAATTTCGGGAAGTGTCGAAAATTATCAGACGCTTTTCTATTTCCTGCCATAGCCTAAGGCTAGAAAACATCGGATATCATCGACTCCCTTCGGAGGAAGTGTTCAGGAAATAGCGCTAAAGTATTTTTACAGGACTCAACGCAATACAAGTCTGTTGAGGCTCGCTCACTTTAAGGATCATTAACTACTTAAATGCATGTGGCACCTAGAAAAATGCTAGTGAACTGCGTCGTTTAAAAGCAAAACACAGCGCACTAAAAAGAATTTCCGGCCACCATTTTCCAGCTTTTCATCAAAGAGTATTTTCGAAGCTACTGCATGTTTCAGGATTCAGGGATTGTTTCAGGTAGAACCTTAACTGAGCCGACATTTATTGAACACTTCATCGGGCCATAATTCAGAGCGTTTGATATTTTTCTAGCGCAAATTTTGATGGGAAACTAAAAATTTTCTAATATTTTTCGACATTCTTCGAGTTCTAACCGTCCTAGAGGGTCCGAGGTTTCCAACATGCTGTCTACTTGATAGTGAAGCGTACAACTTTTTTAAAAGAAGCTTCGTAAGGTTCATAACAGTGCACTGTAAGCTATTTTAAATAGTAGAATACAGTTTTTCAGATTTTAACTTATGGCCAAGACGATAATCTTTTGCAGAGTAATTGCATCCAGTGGATTAGCCGTCTTTCAGCTGATGATGCAAATGTTGCGTTGGAGTTCGGTTTGATAATTTCAAATGTTATCATTTTGATAAGCGTAGGAGTATTGAACTTCTGGTTGAAAATGAATAAGCGAAGTTCAAAGAACGCGAAATAGAGGTTGTACCCCTTCAAGAGGGAACGAAATAACTATCATTGACAATAATGATATTAAATTTTGTAAAGATTTCATATACACGTCAATATTCCACTCTCTTATAAACGTCATAGTACACAACACCTTATAGAAACTGTTTAGGACGCAGATGTGAGGAATAAAATGGAATAAAATAATGCACTATGCGTTAGGAATATTAAAATCACCTCACAAATTCAAAGACGCGGTAGATAAAGACAATAAAGACTGGTAGGTTTATTATGTTAGGTAATGAAAAAAACTATTGGACATTTTCTGGATGCGGCACGACTCTCTATCTCACTGAGTGCGGGGATCCTGGAAACAAATAAAACAAACCTGAAATCAATGTTGAATCTCTAAACATACCAAATAGTTTAAAAAATTACAGGATGATTTCTCACTTGATGATCATATATCAGTAATGGAAAGCGACAGGTGTTCGACTTCACACGGGTGGACACCAAGAATTCCTCGAATTGTCGAGAGCAGTGCCTCACGCAATGATAATAACGAGCAAAAGGAAGCTACTGTTCGCAATATCTAAGTATAACTCATTCAAATGCATTCCAAAAAGATGGTAGAATGTGGGAATATTGATAAAATTTGTAAACTTCGAGTCGAAACATACTCGGGTTGATCAAGCACGAAGCGCTGCAAATGTTCAAAATGGAAACACTCGACACAAGGGACATGCGATAAATGCCCATCAAAGTGTAGGTGACATGAAAGAAATAAAGGCATTTGCAGCAGCGAGTGTAGTATCAAGATGTCGTGCAATGTGGAATCAGATCTGATAATATGGGGTGGTCAGATTGCGAAATGGGAAGGAAAAAACGAGGAGTCTCAAACACCGATGGAACACCCCGGAGGTAGGAGTCAAGAACCTCCCACCCAAGAAGGGCAAATACGTCGTCATGCTACTCGTTATTCGCCGAACAAAAATCTTCAATTGTTATGATGCCATATTACTTGTATATGTTCCACTGTCGATGTGCCGTATGTAAACTCCCATAGTCTCATGCCGTTTAAAATTTTGAACGTTCCGCTGTTATTGCTCTATGAAAAAGGTGGCTCCATCGAGAATTTTTCCATTCTTTCTCATTTTGGTAGATAATTTCTATGAGATTTTTCGCATAGATCGAAATAATGTTTGAGCGGTAGCGGTGTAGCAGTGATAATCGAATCCGCCCAATGCATATAGCTGTTGAATTGTGATGCGCTGATTCTTTAACATCATTACGAATAGATGAGCAGTTCAAGAACTCTCTGTGATCGTAGATGACTTAACTTAGCTAAATTGATCGGACGAACAACATTAATAGATTTCGCAACTTTTTTTGTGCTGGAACCTCTCCATGTTAGAAGGATCGAGTCCACACCTATTAAATTGAAAAGAAACTTTTTCAAGCATTCCTGTTGATAGCTTACTTCGATTCTCGAAGTTTATATTACGCTTAAGGCGATTTTCTCGCAAAGCGCATTCTATGCATATAGAGTGAGTATCTGAAAAAATAATGCAAGCCAGAAATCTCACCTAATTCGCTTACACACTAAATTCAGCGGATGTTCCATTTCCCATACATCCTCAATGTTCGGATATCGTTTAGTATTCCGCCATTACTAAATTGTTGCTTCCCGCTGATAAATGTTCGCCTAGTTCATCCACTTCTTAAATAGCTTTATTCTTTCAATATGCGTCGTTGTTGCTGCTTTTGCGTTGCGCCGACGGATGGTCACAAGCATATGTCGCTTTTTTATTGTATTTTATTTATTTATTTTTTTAAAATAAGGATAATCTTATTCAGCAATAGAGAACACCGGAAGTGCATGCTCTTTTTTGTCGCTTCTTCACGATATACATAGAATTTGCATCGGATTTTGGCCTCCCCTTCCTTGAAGGGCGCAAAACGCACAAACTTTGAATTCGCTCATTTGTGCCAATGCAGATAAAACGCTGATGCTTATGCGCTGTAAACACGAGTTCATCATCTATCCATACGCTATACGCAACTCAGTGACACTGTGCCAATTTATAAGAAGCATAAAAGGGTCTCCAAAAACGCGCCGATTCTCAGCTGAAATTATGCGCTCGCGAAGGATTGAAAACAAAGTTTTTACTACTGACAGGGGAGAGCGGAACGAATCGAAATAAACATTCAAACATTAGACTACTTGGATGATACTCTTAATGATGGGTTATTGCAAGTAGTAGAAATCCGATATCGTGGATTCGCCAGCATGCCTTTCGGATCCTTCTCAAAACTAAAGGGATTTTTCACCGCTCTCCTCTACTCAAGGACGACTAAGAACATGCACCTCACTTACGTGCATTCCACACTTACGTCTTAAGACAAATAAAAGCGCGTCCATTGCACAGCCATTTCCGAAGATTCACGGTGTCATCCTGGTTACACAGAATAAACAAACATGTGGCACTGAAACAATACGTGAAGCGGCACAAATCATAGCTTGATCAGTTGTGTCGCAATTCGCTGATCTTGTGGGAATTTGTTGAGAGCAGGGTAGGAAATTGACGACGTATATCGGCTTTTTTAGATTAGCACCTGAAATTAAGGAGGAAGAACTTCGACACAGCCATCTAGATTTCAACTAACCGACGTCTTCAGCATCAGAACTTCAGAAAGAGAACGCCCCTTCCTTCAAGTACGACAATATACGCACAGCAATACGCGAATGCATCGAGAGGCTCCGCATATCGCCGCAATTAATTCTAACTGGCAGCTTCCCAAAAACATACGCTATGCTCATATTGACCTCTTAAATAGTCATCACTCATTCCACACGGAGCTATACGGCAATCACCTATCGCAGCAAACACCTCCGCATCTGCTCTTAATTGATGTAGCTTGTACTATTTGGCACTAAACGTATACGATCAATCACACTACCTTCATGCTTCCTTATAGCGGTGATTAATGCAGCACCTCAACAACATGAATATCCTCTACGTCTGCTATAAACATTCTGTTAAATAATTAGACGAGGAACGCAGACCCATTCATTCTGATCCCCTATTGCCACGGACATTTAGCCCAAGGAGTAGAACATACTCACACCAATGTTCATACCACAATAACCGCTTATATATGTGCTAAAACCTCATAGGTGCTCAGCGTGCATTGCAGGTAAATAGTGCAANTATATATATATGCTTCCATTTTAAAAGAAAGCATATGCTTCCATTTCTTTTTGTTTACACAGTTGTTAAACCACTTCGAAACAGTGCAAAGATTTTCTTCAAGCGGAAATATGATCCGTTAATGCATTTGGAAAGACGCGCATGTTCGTGCACTTTTTCTTGAAAGGTCTTTTTCGGTGCTTTTTTTTTGAATGCCGTTTATCGTTGCGTGATGATTTATGTACTTTCAATTATTGCAATTTGCCCTTTCCTAGGGTATATTACAGATGTGCATTCTATTGGAATGGATACCTCTTTCGAAGGTAAATTTTCGGATTAGTCTCGCGAAGATGAATGAAACTCAAAGATTCCGTCAATGGATAACTCGATCATCTATGGAATGGTCATCAGAAGTGGACGCTGGAAAACGTAGAGGTGGAACCGGCTAGATCGATCGAATGTTAGAGGATACCGATCGCAATTCAAGCTCTTATGAATAGTTCATTTATTCCGGATTCCTTCACGCTTTATAGCTCTCTTGACCTATGGATGTATGTTTTTGTTATATGAAGTGTAAGAAGCGCTGTGATAAAAGCCTCCCGAAATACACACAGTAGAGACTGAACGAGAACTGATAAGGTGATATGCAAAGGAATGGGTGCATCCATATTTCAGCTCTCATATGCAATTCGCATGCCTTCGAAAGGATTTCCACGAGAGCAGCATATATGGATCAAGTGCAAAGAGGTCGTTATAAAACAATTAAAGGTCTTAGACGCAGTAGTTGAATTTTATCGACTACGCAAAACTATTCTGTCAGCTTTGCTCTAGGAGTTTTTTTTGTCAGGAAGTCCTCTAAAAAAGCAGCCTTCTAGATTTCGACAATACTCATATACGGTTGTCAGCTATTTACAACGTAACTATCGGCTGTCATGAAATGCTTTGAACAATATGGTTATTAGTTCTTCATTGTTGCAGGAACGAAGTGTTGTAGCCTTCATCAATTTAATAGACGATGGGTTCTTAGGGAAAAGCTATGCGTTTGAACGACGAATGACTTAGAAACGCTTTTGTTTCGAAATGGATTCGAAGGTGATTTTCGCTTCACAAATTTGATCTTGTTGACAGACGATGCCGTCTGCCTTCTTTTAAATTTTGGTCTCCGCTTTCACTCCTACGTGAATTAAAGCAACTTTGCTGAAAAATGCCCGAAATATAACTTCAGTGATTGTTCAAAAAGATACCGCGTGATCACCATGCCACGGCTATTCTTCGAAGGAATTCAGGCTAAAATTAATCCTCGATCTAGATTGAATCTTTCCTCACTGTCCCTCCTTAGGTGAGGTCAAGTTCATCAATCAAAACACATTATACTCACGTGTCATCATGCAGCTGCCATAAACGATAGCACACTGGATGCTGCCTGCAGATAGTGGATGAACACTGCCACATGTGTGAGGGAGTGCGCAGCCCCGGAAGACAATATCGATTCGAATGAGAGACAGCCATAGAAGTGTTGGGCGGCCGTATAGCCAGTAGCCAACCGCCGAGCGACCGATTGACCCCCGGTTGTGGAAAGCCTTTCTGACCGAAAAGTTTTCTAATTTACCAGATTATTTCATCGGGTGATCAGTGTTTTCCTTCATTCATTCGCTCAGTGAAGCTAAAAGTCCACTTTTATGTTCCTATGACCTACCATTGAAGGCCTAGTTAAATGCTTCAGGGCGCCTACAAAGTAATACTCGAAACGTGTGTAAGAAGTATTATATCTACGCACGTTTTGTTATTTAATCTGCCGTGAGGTTTCATTTGCTTATATACCTGATATTAAGATTGTACGAAACTCTTGCTGACATCTAAAGGTTTTCAAAGTTGACTGTCGATTGCTTATTACATGAATTTCCCATCTGATTCATGATTTATGCTTGCAAGATTCGTGTTATTGTTACCAGTGCTTTCGCCTGGCTGTATTCTTTGACCAAAATGGACCCTCTTGGCAAATACCGATTGATGCTGAAGGTGTAGATTTTCTGAATTGAAAGCTTTACTCTCCGAAACGAAGATAGATATCGCTTTTATTTCGGAAATGTGGCTGTTATCTTCAACACCCGATCGTATCCGTCGAGTAGATACATTCTATAAAGCATTGCTGTGTGAACATGAAGTCAAAATGAAAGGTAGACGTGGAGGCAAAGGATGTACGCACTCGCGAATGGCTATGTAGATGCCATTTAAGCGTGTTGCTGTGGCCGAATGCTTCACTTGCGAGCATCTCTGTTTTGACATCGTTACTATTGAAACCTTTCTTTGGTATCTTCTGTTTGTCGAGCACTTCATATTTATATAGTTGGTTCTAAATATTTTCTCAATGTTGTTTCTAAACTCTGGATAGCGGATCGCAAAAATTTATTGGTGGATCGCTAGAACTTTACGTTTTCATTCACAAAAAGCCTGATTCCATTAACGCATCTGCACTCGTCAAAGGTCGTGCTCATATGGATGAAATGCTTGACCTCGGTTTGAAAAGCAAGGTTTCCCTCGTTCGTAATATTTCGCTAGGCGTAGAGTTTCTTTAGTAATGATTATGCAAGCATATCTTTCAAAATTCAAATATTTTTGTAAAACCCGTTGCGTTACAGTGGAAGAGAAGTCGGGAAGAATCTCAAACTATGTTGCATCGGCGTGATAGGAATGAATCCCTTGAAAGCCCACCAGTGTTGAGGAAATTTATGGACGCTTTTTGCGCTTTTGAGCGTTATTGTTGTTTAAGTATGTGCACCAATGAGCAACACCAATAAGACGAGGCCATTACGGCCATAGCGTTGGTGCTTGGCCGCAAAAAAAAATTGTTTCGTATAACTTTGCTAGCATCAATCAGGTGATTTGTATGATATTGAAAGAAGGTATTCTGAGTACTACAGAATCCATCACGCACAAAATTTTCAAGAAACAGTGAGAGAACCATATGCTATAGAAGAGAAATGCTGAAATGTTTTATTAGTGCGTCAATAGGAATTTGAAAATATGCTATAATTTAGGTGCTTTAGAAAAAGGACGGCGCTGATTTCCGGTTCCGGAAAACCGGCCGAAATCAACATATTTGCCGGGTATTTCTCAAATCTTCACATGAAAGAAAAAATTATATATGACCGGATTTTCTTATGCACTTGAATAAGCACCTCTTTTTGATTGACATAATTGCTGGCTGAGTTCTTAATGGCTGTTTATAAACTTGATAGAGAGATAGGTAGATTTTATTAACGTTACACATTCCTATATCGTTGTTTCAAAAGTGCGAATTTCTTGGTTGTTTGGCTTTTTTTTTCAAACGTTATCTTTCTTCTTAATCTCCTCTATCACCTTGAGAGCATACACTCATCTCAGTTTTGCTGAAAAAAAAGCCATTTGCCATTTTTGTGTGAAAAAAAACTATCTAACATTCTTGGTTTTGTAATTTTTTTTTCGAAATAATCGTCACATCTTTGATGTTAAATGATTTCACGTAACAAAAAGAACTTTCTACATCTTCTACAATTCATTCTCCTAGTCAGTCCATCCACCATACTGCAGTCAATTTCTTATGCTATTTGTTGTTTGCATTCAATAAAAAAGTTCACTCGGAAATTGTATATGTTGATTATGCGAAGGCATTTGATGTTTCCTATCCAGTAAATCTACTCTTGAAACTAGAAAACTATGATTCCATTGGGTCTTTAAAAGGAAGCAGTTCAGAATTTTTTAATATATAAGGAGCTTTCAATTAAGAAATTCGAGGTAATTACTTTATTTCTATATCTCGACAAAGCGATTCATTAATCATTTAGTGGATTTCGGGTTCTTTATTGGCGTTTTGAAAACGAAGGCATAGCACAATAGTGCTTATGGATTCATTATTTATTAAGCTTCATCAAGATTTAAAATTCTCTAAGGCGAACATGATGCATTACCAATATATTGCATTTTATATAATTTCAATGGCCCTTTTCTCATCAGTCGGCGCAGTACTACACAAATTGAATTATTAGGAATACTATTCAACTCCAACCATTATAAAATTGTCGACGGAAATTGTCCGTGTTTTTATCTCTCATTTCATTCTCTTTTGCTGAGTATAATGAATGTATGAGTGCTTTATTTACGACAAAAGTATATAAAATTTTGTCTAAAAACCGGGAATTTATGGAAGTTTTTTCTGTTAATTCCTTCAAAGTTTTGTTTTCCGACTTTTCCAACTTATAATTCATTTTCGAAAAAAGACGCAAAAATTAGTGAAATATCGCTGATATGCAATCGAACGATCTAGTTCATTCTTGGAACGAGTTGGTTCAATAAGCTTTTTTCGTAACGATTCATTAGTTCACTCATTTTTCTAGGTGGCTGACAAATATTTAAATGCATAGTAATGCGTCTGCGTTTTGGAGAGAAAACTTTCGCTTCCACAATTTATCTAAATGCAGCTCAATCTATGTGAACGTGGCTGGGCTGGAGTCGAATTCCAGAATACACACATTTTTCGACTCCTTTCACGAATCTATCTTCCGTTCGAAGTCGATAGATCAATTTGAATTGTTTTTAAGGATCATATGATATAGGTTATACGCGTCACATTTTATAGCCTTCGCAAATGCAGCAAGTTGCGGCATTAAGCGAAAACAAAAACCTTAAAGCAAAAGCAGTCGATTAAGTCCACCATTGTACATAATAGAAGTTGATTAGAAAATTTCATTGTCCAAAGTAGAAAGCAAAATAAATTCCATTAAATGATTCCATATTGATAGAGATTTTTCAAAATTGCTTTTTCATTTTTCAGAATGAAGGACAAAGTCGTTGCATTACTTCCAATAAAACTCTATCTCATAAATTCCCCAAAATTTTAGGGTTTTTTTTTTCTGAAAAGGATTGTTTTATTGTTGTTGAGAGGGGGGAGGGGGGGCGAAGGAAGAGGACTTTACTCTTTAAATTTTGCCAGTGTGCAATAAGGCTATCAAACGTTTATTTCAAAAGTGTAACTAGGCGTTACATTTCAGCGCAAAAGGGGTGATTGCAGAAACAGGGGGTTCATGAGCTGCTTCGTTCACAATAATAGGTTCTGAGTGCGGAAAGAAGGCGGAGAAAGAAGAAAGATTTCTCGAGATCATTTTATCCAAAGTTCAGTGGAGTAATTCATTTAAGGTGCGAAATCTTCGTATCAAAATGGAATTTCGTATAGCTAATGAATGACGTCATCTATCGAAAAATTAACTTGAAATGAAGCTCATTGTTCTGCTGAATTTCCGGTCGAACGAGTTTCTTTCAGGTGGGACGCTTGTTGCACGCACATAGTGCAGCTATGATTCATCAAATAGATCCCAGCGTATGTAATTAATTCTCACTTTATTTCAACTGACTTATTTATTTTCCATTTCCGTTGTAAAAATTCGACGGCAATTTTCGATCGCAATCCTTGACTTTCATCGTCGTCGTTGTAAATGATCGATAGTTGTGATTTTTAATATTGACTGATAAGCAGTGATGATTGTTTCTATGTAAAGTACAAAAATTCCACTAAGATGATATTCCTTTAGGAAGAAATGCATACAAATATTTGCTAGGAGCAGTTTTAGGGACTTTTTTCTTGCCGTTTACATTTGCATAAGGTTGAGCAGAATGCAAACAGAAATCTTCCTCTTAATTAAATGTTCTTGATTATTCACCTCGGCTATGCTTCCAACACAATTGCTTTTCTGGCGTTCAGCAATTCCGGCGGCTGTTTGGTGTTCCGGTTCGAATTTTTGATTGAGGTTGAAGAGCTAGGTTTACATCAGAATTTCGTTTACCGAACTGTACCAGTTCCCAAAATTCCGGTTCAGGCTGACTCCCTCCTTTCCCGCCAACCCTTCAACTAATATGATATAGATGAATCCGGAGCAGCTTCCGGAGAGATGATCAGAATGTAGGGTGATGAAAATAGTGGTGTGGAAAAATGGAGCATAGTTTTATGCAGACAGCTAGTGTTGTTTAGCAATAGCGTTGTTTACTTTGGCCATACACACCCCGATGCGCTATTCGAACACACAACGCACTTAACGTGTTACAGTCATCTGGCGTGTGTGTAACTTCCCGTACAAATCAAAAGTGGTGCACCAACCGCGTGCCCTGTCGAATTTCTCCTAGTGTCTCCGGTATCTCTAAATTCGAATATATTCCGAAATTCCGCTTCTTTCTTCCAAAAAAAAAGCATTCTTCCGGCTCATTGTTAGTGTATACATTTGATGCAGCTTCTCATTTTCTGTTCTATGCATCCGAAAATGAAATCATAGCTTTGAATAAGTGAGGTAACAGGTAACATTGCTGACTTTTCTATATACTTCTTTTTTTAAAATTAAAATATCGACCGCAAAACGTTTTAGGTAATAAATTTCTCCCAATCAAATGGGTTTTTCTCATTCAAAAATTTGTTAGCGTTTCATAATATGCGCATCGGAATACCTTGCCTTCTGAAAACATTTGAATAATCGCTTATATCAAGGTGGTATGTAACGCTGAATAGGCAAATCTTTCATTTTTTGTCCCATCAAATATCTTTTCGATACTGTTGTTTTGCAGTAAGTATCACAGCTTTTAAATACCGGTGATATCATCGTATTCCCTTTCAAAGAAATGAGAGAGTTTTCGCGTCCTTTTTTATCTGCAAATTGTCTTTGTGGTTTTTCTATTTCTTTTACTCCTGTCTTAGCGGTGCTCTACTTCATATATTCTGCATTGTTTTAACACTGACTACTTCGTGATATAGCTAGCAATTTACGAGGAAGAAATGTATGAAGTAATGAGATTCTACGAAAGAGAAAATATTTCTGCGAATAAATTAAGTCACTAACATCTTCCATATTTTTGCGAATGAATTAATCAATAACATCTTTCCTCGTGTGCAATTGGAGATAACAATACTGATAAGTTTTCTGATATCTTTTTATCATGTATTCACCTGACAGGTGTTGAACTTTTGTGCCGAGTTTAATGAAAAACTAAGATCAATGGGATCGTTAAATAAGCAATCGCTTTAAACGTTTCACCCGTCAGTTGTCTGCCAATATGTTCAAGATGTATCACTTCACGCGCAGGTTTTCGTGCATTTGTAGATTTCGTTATTGAAAATAGCAACCTTCTTGATAGCTCACTGAATTGGTATGACTCATAATGGCGTCGATTTATTAGTCATGAATTATTTACAAATAAATTGCAGCCCTTCGAGAAAGCTAATACAACCTCAAACATGTTCTTTTGCAAACTGAAACCATGGGAGCATGCATTTTTCAACTTTACTTACTGTAAACCTTTCTCTTTATAGTCCACATAAAGATCGCCCCGAACTTCGAACGCAGGAATGGGTTTATCACAGTCATATTTCTTGCTTATCGTTTTCTATTATGCGTTCGAAATAAGAATGCGGAAAGATGGAATAATTATGGCAGTACTTCTTAATTTTCTTTTATGCATCCGTTTATCTATAATCATAAGCTGACAGTAATGTACGTTATCCGGTAGAATGAAACTTAGAAGCTTTACTTTCTCACTGTTTATTAGAGGAGCACCTAAACAGCAGTTTGCAATGTTCGGGTAAAAACTTCTGTATACATTAGTTATGTCAAATTCGTTGTTGGATTCCGTCGAAGTTGTTTTCCTCGCAGAAATACACAAATACCCTTAGGCTATCTATCAGATGCGATAATTTTTGCAGTGAATGATTTGAAATTAATCTTATTGATATTGTTTGCTTTAATCTGTACTTTAAACTTTTTTACTTCCGTAGAAAGACACAAATAGGATTGCTTGTATTTCTTCAGGATTGAACTGAAAGTATGCAATTGATTAGACGTGAACCAATTAAAACAAATATTCCTGCATAGTATGACATCCTGAGTTAAATCTTTTGTCTTTAAGTCGTCTTTTCGAATACTATAAACGGATGGCTCTATTGGGAAGACACTTTTGAACTTATTGGGGTATGTCTTCGAGGATTTAAAAAGAATGAAGGATCGCTCAATTAAATTTTATTTTCCGGTCATTTTATTGATGAAGAGAACCTTATAATGCGGCTAGAAAGAGATCTTTTGATGACTCATGTGAGTATTCTTTAAGACAAGAGGATTTTGTTGTTTAGTTGGTGATTTATTCATAGAAAATCAGAATGGAGAGAGAAAACAAAGAATCCCCATGAGGTGTATAAACAATTAGCCAATAAATTTTCCATTTTTTACTGCTAATGAAAGGTGTCTACTGAATGAGCTAATTACATCCGCTAGACGAGCGATTATTTTAGGTTCCATATGATCATTTTGTTTCTCATAAAAAGGTGGCGGAGAGTTTTTTTCATCACCTTTATTTCGCCAAAGAGTTTATTGTTATCAGTGGATTGCGCTGTTCTAAGATACTGATATCAGTATGACTTAGTGCATCCTTCTCTTGTGGGACGTTTGTGAGATAACTCTCAAATATTGCTTTGCATTCGACGATGCGACTGTTCCCATTTAGGTGGAACACAAGCCAGCTTTTGTTTTATCTAAGGGGAAATCTCTTGAACTGATTGGAGTTTTC
This sequence comes from Baylisascaris schroederi, assembly GCA_006503575.1. Taxonomy (NCBI): domain Eukaryota; kingdom Metazoa; phylum Nematoda; class Chromadorea; order Rhabditida; family Ascarididae; genus Baylisascaris; species Baylisascaris schroederi. Next base: position 200,283 of record QEWY01001105.1, read on the forward strand.
TTTACAGTAATTTAGTATATTATATATTGGCAGTACTTCTTAATTTTCTTTTATGCATCCGTTTATCTATAATCATAAGCTGACAGTAATGTACGTTATCCGGTAGAATGAAACTTAGAAGCTTTACTTTCTCACTGTTTATTAGAGGAGCACCTAAACAGCAGTTTGCAATGTTCGGGTAAAAACTTCTGTATACATTAGTTATGTCAAATTCGTTGTTGGATTCCGTCGAAGTTGTTTTCCTCGCAGAAATACACAAATACCCTTAGGCTATCTATCAGATGCGATAATTTTTGCAGTGAATGATTTGAAATTAATCTTATTGATATTGTTTGCTTTAATCTGTACTTTAAACTTTTTTACTTCCGTAGAAAGACACAAATAGGATTGCTTGTATTTCTTCAGGATTGAACTGAAAGTATGCAATTGATTAGACGTGAACCAATTAAAACAAATATTCCTGCATAGTATGACATCCTGAGTTAAATCTTTTGTCTTTAAGTCGTCTTTTCGAATACTATAAACGGATGGCTCTATTGGGAAGACACTTTTGAACTTATTGGGGTATGTCTTCGAGGATTTAAAAAGAATGAAGGATCGCTCAATTAAATTTTATTTTCCGGTCATTTTATTGATGAAGAGAACCTTATAATGCGGCTAGAAAGAGATCTTTTGATGACTCATGTGAGTATTCTTTAAGACAAGAGGATTTTGTTGTTTAGTTGGTGATTTATTCATAGAAAATCAGAATGGAGAGAGAAAACAAAGAATCCCCATGAGGTGTATAAACAATTAGCCAATAAATTTTCCATTTTTTACTGCTAATGAAAGGTGTCTACTGAATGAGCTAATTACATCCGCTAGACGAGCGATTATTTTAGGTTCCATATGATCATTTTGTTTCTCATAAAAAGGTGGCGGAGAGTTTTTTTCATCACCTTTATTTCGCCAAAGAGTTTATTGTTATCAGTGGATTGCGCTGTTCTAAGATACTGATATCAGTATGACTTAGTGCATCCTTCTCTTGTGGGACGTTTATTTACTTGTAAGCTGTTGTTATATTATCGGTCAGTTTACCTCTACAGCCATTAAAATTAAGTCAGCTTATCTATATGGCCATTAAAATTAAGTCAGTTTTTCTCTCCAGCTGTTCGGAATGAGAAGACTAAAAGAATTGTGCTAGATATTTGGGAACAGCAAGATTCGACAACGATTATTGAGTTGTTGAAAAGACAGTTGGCAGTGTGTTTAATTTAAGACAGGAAAGATTCTTTGTTTGAATGTGTGTAGTAATATCGGTCTTATTGTGATCGTAAAACATTGCGCTCAAAAATTAACTCCTACAAATAAAATGACATGATATATTGAAGATAGCTTCACTTGAAAGAGATGATCACTTGTTCTTTTGTTTAACTGCTTTCTTATTTTTTATCTTTATTGTTTTTCATTTTCACATAAAATTTCATGATGAATTCTTTCATTTCATTTAGATAAATTGACCGATATTGCGTGAGCTTTTCGCATTTAATTGTTTTATATAGTTCTAAAGGAATATTCGTCGTTAATATTTGTCCATCATTACTTAATCAATCGACATATGCCTTATTACCTCTAGAATAGGACTATTTTTGCCGTTCACTTAAGGCGACGTGATGCATCCTGAAAGTGCATGTCGTCGTTGCATACAACAAGCTTATCAGTCAAATTCAAGCAAAATTTTTTCGACAACTACTTCACAAATTACCATCGACTGTATTTTTTTCGAGTTCTCTAGATGGAGTCTCTCTTCGAAGGAGGAGCTCCATTCGAGGGAGGATTCTATCCCAATTACTGCTATATAAGTGAATATGGGTATTCGCCTCATGCATTGTAAAATATATATAATGGAATCACATATCAGGATATAAAGGAATCATGTGGTAAAGCGCTGTGATTTTGCAATAGTATCTAAGAACCGGCTTGCACAACATGCCAGGTGCGTCCCGCTGCTTCTGGGCTTCACATTTCTTTAATGATGGTGGAGTACGAGATAATTGAGCCCTTGAAAATGTGCTTCTAGGTGATGAATTTCGATCAGACAATGCAAAAGGCCTGAAAATACTAATCAATGCCACTACTTCAAGCATTATTTTAAAACATAGCTCAGGCTCAAGCTCAGGTTGAGCCTTAAACTTTATTTGTTAGCAACCTACTATGAGCATAATTGTTGTTGCTATTTGTTGGTGTTAGAAACTGCTAGCTAGCTACTGCGAGCGTTAGATGATAATTGCTGAAAAGCGGTTGTCGAAAAAAATTTGCTTGAATTTGACTGATAAGCTCGTCGTTTATAGCAACGACATACACTTTCAGAATGCATCACGTCGCTTTAAGTGAACGACGAAAATATATAGCTGTGATGGTGTATTTGCGTTTTTATATTCCTAAGTTTTTATTATTATCTAATAAAAATCTGTCGTTGAAATTTGTCTTATTATATGGTCCCTAACAATCTTAGTTAATCTTTTCTTGATAATGTATAGAAGTATTTTAAAGCACAATGCAGTGTGCACTTTCCGGCCAGAAGGAACACAATTCTTCAGCAACTATTAAAGAAACGGTGAAGAGAACACATGAATATATTTGCTATTGTTTATATCGCTGTTCCACTTTTTCGATAAAAGCAATGAAACTGATCCATAAATTTTCCATCATATGAGGATAATGCAATTGTATTCATAGCGCACGTAACCGCAACGTAAACGATACCCAATTAATAAGGCTGACGCATATGCGAAAAATAACGCACATATTACGTATATATATGTCATAGACACTTTTAAGTTGGGCTGATATAATGATAGGGCTGATATAATGATACACTGAGAAGTCCTTCATTGCGGAATTATTTTCCCCTCCATTTTCTTTCAAAATCTAATGAAAGGAATTTCACGTTCCGATTTTAGTATTTAGTTTTTATATGGTCGTAGGTGAACTGAATTGGACATATTTTTGAGATTGTGAGAAAAATTAGAGGAGTGTCTGCCTATTCGGTTATTTTGGATCCTTCAATGATAAGTTTCCGTCATTTCGTCATGTTTTTATTGATGCTTCGAAATGATAGAGAGGTGGGTGCAAAGTAAGGCAATAATATGGAATGACGGGAAGCTGTTGCGATATAAAGGATACCGATACAACAGCGATGAGATGAGAGGCGTTAAGGGTGTGATCTTCTCACGTCGAGATTGGAATGTGACTAAATTGGAGTTGCCAGTCTAACTTTTGAATATGTTTTCATATGCAATTCTCTTGTCACTTACATCGAAATATGTTTGTCTATTGCAGCAACAGTATATGTGATTTCCTGAATGCTACCATTATCATTCGTTGTGCCCACCTGTCCTCTTAAAAGTTAGCTAGTTAGTATCCAGATAGGACTTCTGCTGTTTTATCTCCTTTATTCGCTACTCTCTCATTCGCTTCCCCCACACGCCTGTTCCTAATCCACTTCCCCCTTCAAACATGAGAATACTAGCGGAATAAAAAAAGGGAGAAATTTGCTGTTGCACTGTTGGCGTGAATTGAGGCATTCCCATTTTAGCGGGCGGTTCGTGTGGGTTGATGATTCGCTATTTCCCATTTTGTGAAGAAGAAGTTATTGGTCTTTCATGCCTTACAAGGAAGAAGTCATTGGTCTTCCCTGTCTTGTAAGGAAGTAGTCATTGCTCGTCATCAGTCTAACGAGGTGCTCATCTACAAAATTGGTGTCATAAACGACTGAAATTATTTCATTTGGTTGCCATTTGTAACGACCTATGATGCGCAACGAATGTTTTCTTCTCTTATTGAAAGAAGGCTTTCATTAGGATCCCACTAAAAACCACTCCTAACATTTCAGATAAAATTTCAACAGCTTACTTAGCTTATAGTTCCATATTTGCTAGATCAGATTATGCCAATAATGCACGCTTTCTATGATGCAATATACCGGATGGGAAAAATTTATGCAAACGTTGCAGCATTGGAACAATCCTGAGAGATCCATTCATTCATTTCTACCAAACAGTTCGTTCAAAGCTAGTCCTGAACTATGCATATGTGATTTATTCATGCCTTACTTTTAACTCTTTCAGCAGATATAAAAATAATCATATGCATGATTGGATCAATCTGATTACCACGACGATTAAAAATTATCTTATTGGTAAAGTTGACTTTTTATTGAGATTTGCGCATATTTATGATTTGTTTCTTGTCGCTCGAGAACGTTTGCGTGCGTCTTTCATGGCTTCTCTTTTCTAGATTATGAACTGCTTCCACGGAACAACGTTCAAATAATTCTTGGATGTTATACTAATAAATGTATCACTTCAGGCAACCGGAACTGGGATTCATAGTCAAGAACAGACATCCAGTCGCTTCATAGAGAGCCTTTAGCGTGATGAACCGCCGATTACTGATTGCATTACAGTAATCGGCGGTGTATAGCGCCCACTTCAACATCCGATTTTCTCTTCGTCACATGTAAGTCTTTGAAAATCATTCGAAGAAATTTTGTTGCAATGTTTGTACCATTAAATTTTTATCGGAATAATAAAGAAGTGCAAATATCTTCGCGATTCGATGCTATTCCCTTCATTTGTTATGTTATATAGGAAGGGAATGGAATTAAAATAATGAGAAATATCAACCCGTGCTTTGTTAGAATTTTTATTGTTGTTGATGATGAGGGATTCGTTTGATAAGAGTGATGCTACATGAAAAAAAAAATTCCCCAGATGTTTGCCAGCTGATATTCTATGCATCAGGTTGCTATGTAACTATTTGCTTCTGGCATTTTTCCGCGTTATATGCGAACGAAATCCTCAAAAAAAGCTCTACAAGCTTTTAAATCCGCCTATTTCTTTAATTAAGAAATAAAATGACGTCATTTTCGTGATTTTTTATTCGCCAAAAAGAAAAATTCATATTTATGGTTGAAATTAACTAGTGGAATATTTTTGATTAATTCTTTTGTTCGGCTATAAAATCCAAAAAAGTGGCATGCTTTCAAACGAGTGAAATTTATTGTCCAATTATTATGAGGCACTAAAATTTAGAGTGGAAACATGCTCACTAAATAAAACTGCGTGGATAAAACCTTCACTCAGCAAAACTTTCCATTGTGAAAATCATTCTAAACAATCCAGGGACTACAATTCTCTAAGATTCTCTAAGATCTTTAGAGACTTGTAGTTCATGGATTTCTTTCAAGGTCTTACAATGCATATGTTTTGAAAGTTTAAAATTTTTGCTAACTTTTTGGAACTATTGTCGGCAAATCAAGAAGAGGACGCCAGAAAAAAACAAACGAACTGACTGATGAATACGCCTTCTTTGTGAATCCCTCTCAAATATATTTCATTGCTTTGAAGTCACGAATTGTGCGAGCTTCTCCATTAAACATCTTTCGCTACTTCGAATGAAGCTCTCTTTTTTTAATCTCTCAACCTTTGTATTTCCTTGTCCCTACCCTATGTATACACCATTGTTCCGCCAAACACTCCGTTGTTGATTGTTCCCTTTTGTTCATTTCAAATATTCATTCGGAAAATTGAGCTGCATTAAATGTTGTTTCAATTTTCCATTTTATTTTGAAGAGCCATTTTAGGAAAACTGATTTATAATAAAGAGCTAGTTCGCTTTAGAGTTCAGCGAGCATGTTTTTGCTGAAAAATATACTTCGTTAAGCCAGAAGGTAATATTGAAGTGCTCTTTCAATTTTCATCTGGAACCACTTCTTCCTTTCATCAATATTGTATTTTAAAAATTTTGAACTCCTCTCTGTAAATTCGTGTAGAATTCATTTTGTTGCACTTAGTGCCTGCTTCAATGGTACGAATTTTAGAAGTAGGTACCATCTATAAGCATAAAGGATTTTACAGAATTTTTAAACAAAAATTTCCACTTTTAAGAAAAACTCTTCTTAATATCTAACAAAATCTGCAAAAGATAACAAAGTTCCTTCCTATCAATCACTCAATTTAAATGTATTGATGAATAGCTAGAGGAAATTCCGCTGAAGATCCCTTAGAACTTTTGTGAATTTATTTTTTGCCTAGGTAATAAGCATTTAAAGTAAGTTGAGGATCTGTTTTCAGGAAATCAAAGCGAACAATTATTTGAAATTATGAGCAAATGTGCTATTGCAATATTCGTTGACAACTAGATATTTGCCCGAATATTCAAAAACAATTCGCTTACGCATTGTTTCAAGATGGATGTATTTAGGAGATGACCACAGGGAATCTGAATTACGACGAAATGACCATTGCGATTCTCGATTGGTATGAGATGACCATTGGAATTCTAGATTATTTGGTTAAAATGCTGAGGCTAACATATAAGTGAACGCATATTAGCAGAAATGGCCATACTGAAACGGCTATTGCGAGAATAGCGACAATTTAAGCAGTGCAAATCAATAAGTGCTGAAAGCATGCTTGCCTATTGTCGCGTTTAAGTTTCTATGGTGATCGTTTCGTGCAACCTTTCCATCGTTCCTATTTTAGCTCTGCAAGGACCAATTCCTCAATTGCTGTTGTGTAAGTACGTTCAATCGTATAGTAATCCTCTAGGATAGGTGTGACGATTTTGTTGTGAGGTAAGGTTTCCTAGTAGGGAACTTTTTTGTTACAGTAAGTCTTGAATAGAAGCGATGATGTTCTGCGCTTGCCAGGATTTTTGAGGTAAGGTT